>WAAG01021429.1:5352-52698 GCA_013390105.1 Tichodroma muraria
GTTTTATCTGTACGTGCTCAACCTACTCCAATATTTATTTTAGGATTTTAAATGCTGCTAATGGCATAATAAATGCTCCACAGTTTTCTGTTACTTCCTATATTGCCAGCCAAGAAGGGAAAAAAAGAGGCCTCAATGAAGTAACCTTTTAATAAAGGTCACCTTTATTATGGCAGAGATTATCTCCCCAGGTTATCAATGTTCAACATCACTGTTTTGATTAAACATCATTCTAACCTGCCACGACTGTAAAACAACCTTTCCCCAGCCATCTTTCTGTGGGCAATAGACAGAAATTCTTAAGTGTAATTAATGGCTGGGTATAACCATCCATTTTATCCGGATTTTCCAAAGCCACGGTGCTGTGACACGGAGGTTGATACATGGGTGCCAGGGATGGTAACTAATCATTTATGTACTGGGAAAATGGTGTTTTCTGTTTTTCATTCACTGCAGCCTGAGAGTCTGATGGCAGACAGGTAATCTAATACCCATTAAAACTGTAAATTATGTAGTCATTTACAGATGGGAAACAATAGACAAATCTGTTAAGCACTTTGCTGAGACCATCATTTGAAAGCCACAACATTATCAAACCTTTCCACAGCTAATGCCTTCAAACCCAGTGCTGTAAATTTGTTAATGCTGTCAAAGCCAGTTTATTCCTCACTGCTTTATCTGTCAGGGGCAAATGTTTACATTATCACTTCTTCTGAGACATCCGTTTATGTTGTCCTTGTAGTAGAGAACAGAAATAGTAAAGATTTTAGTACTTCTCAAAAGAAGAAGAAAGAAACAACGAACAGATTTTTCAGTTTTCTCCCCAAAAAGTTTTTTCTCTTCAAAACTAACTTAGCGAGTTAGTTTTGAATTCTGACAGAGGAAGGCTCAGTGATTTAAATAACATTTCAATCATTAATCACTCAAAATTATGGCTAAGAGCGTTGAAAATGACAGGAGAAGGAGTCAGGCTGTAGCTGAAGCAGCTCCACAATTCAGTAAAACACTCACCCAACAAGGAGAACATTTGGAGACTGTTAGTGCTTCCATTTTTATAGATGTTTCTTCAAGCCATTGTTTGAAAGTTATACCTAGATAGATTTAGCAGGGCTTCTAATCCTTATGTAAGCTGGATAAATACAAGAATGTTTAAAATCCAGTTTTTCAAACCATGCTGCATTTTCAGTGACCTTGAAAAACCTAGAGGGATGGTCATTCCTTCCAGTGTATCACTGCAAATTGGAATAAAAAATTGGAATTAAAAAAATAGTTATCTGACTCATCTGGTACAGGGCATTGAGAGACAGGAAAAGATAATTCTGTGCCAAAGCTGTGACTCCAGTCAGCTTGGGCATCTCTAGCCTGGCCAGATCTGTCCGTGCAAAGGTCCCCAAATTGCTTTAAGTGCCAGCTCTGCTCCTTCCTCCTCTTTGACCATACAGGTCTAGTAGGTTATAATTTTCTCATTTAACTAACATCCAGCTTCTTCCATCTGGCTCAGATTAGTGCCTGAGATCACATCCCTTGGAGTGGCTAAAAGAAATTCTCACTCTCTGATATTTCCAGCACAAACCTCAGAAATACACTGGTGGTGACTTTGTTACCCTGTCTGTACATCATTTTACAGTCACTACCAATATCCGTAAAAACCTGACCTTATGGGTTCCCAGTCTCCACCCGACTTGGGTCCATGTGTGGAATCAATAGTTTGGGTGCTGCTTCTGCATCAGCTGCTTATCCAAGAGCCCCTGAGCAATTCCAATGCTGTCACAGTGACTGTGATTTTTGTTTTAGTGATGAGTGAGATTTTCTGGGTTTGGGGGTCGGGATTTTTCTTACTTTTCACTGAAAGGGAATAGGAGTAAGCAAATGCAGATTCAGGACTGAATTTGGACCAAGATACAAATTTCCCTGGGGGTACTCCCGTGAAAGGCTTTCTTTCCCACCCAAGTGTTTTCTTTTGATCAAGGTTTGAATTTTAGTGGAAAATGGTGCCAATTTGCTTTATCTCCTGGGCTGCTAAGTACACTAAAGGAATGTGTGCACCCATAAATAAACAACAGTCACTGCAAGATGTGAGCCTGAGCTGCTGGAAGTGTTACCCAGGAGGAACCTTGAGCATAGCACAGGATTTGGGCTGCGATGGGCCTTCCATAAAATGTGGCTCCTGATGGACATGACTATCTACTCTTGAGCAGATCAGACATCCTCAGTACATTTTAGATAACATCAATCACTATTTTTGACATACTAGGTCATGACACGAGCTTCCTTCTCAAAATGCTTTCCAAAGGTCTCATTTTATTACAAACTTGATGTTCTTCCCCATTTCTCGGCATTTGAAAGCAACTAATATAAAAACAGTTGCAACCAAGTGACTAAACCTGTGAAGATCATCCTTGCTGGTTGTCTAATAAACAGGATCCCTGGCAGATGTACTTCAAAAGCAAAGCAACTCTCCCTCATCAACCTGCACAGAAGAGAAGCTATTGCATTAGTGGGCAATTAAACCCCTCAGATATCCTCCATACACATTCCAAGCACGTGGCAATATTTAAGCATCTGCCAGACAGCAGGTGGTTTGTAAATCATTCTTTTCAAATTATGTTGCTAATGGCATGTGTGAAATGACTGAAAAATGACATGTTTCCTCCTTTCTGTGATTAAAATCAAATAAATTGCTGCCGTGCATTATCTAAAGCTTGAGAAGAATATAGCACTGGCAAACCTGGGGTTCCCATTTTCCATCCCATTGTCCATTAATGAGGAACAATACTCTGGGATATTTGACTTCTATGACTCCCCTCTACCAGGAACAACTAAAGACAAGCAAAGGCATCATCAATGAGTCCCCAGATGGAACAGAGATTGTTAATTAGGAACAATCAGCCAATCCTTCAAACAGTATTGACAGCTAGCACTGTCTGGCTATAAAAACAGTGAAGAATTCCTGTAAGAATACAGGGACACTTGGGAAAACAAACGCCATTGTGGGGAAACAAGGGAGAGAGTTTGGATGTAAAGTTGAGCCCAGGGAGAAAGGAGGGGGGGGAGGAAGGGGTGTTAAGATTACACCTACTCAGATTTGATATAAATTCACTGAGTCAGATCATGACAGGAATTGCTGAGTGATCTCCCCCCTTCCCCATCCCAACCCACAAGCCTTCGATTACCGTTTCTTCCCCCAGTCCAGCTGAAGAAGGGGCTGATGGAAGGGCTTTGGTGAGGCACTGGGCGTCCAGCTGTGCCCAGCCACACCAAGACAGACAAATCCCTCAGGGTGTTTGATAATCCTTCAGTGCAGAGTTCCCAGTGAGTGCTCAATGAGGAATTCAGTTTCTTTTCTGGAAGCTTAGGGTGTGCAAATATAGAAACACAGAATGGTCTGGATTGGAAAGGAAAGGGCCTTAAAAGCCATCTCATTCTGACCCCACCATGGGCAGGGACACCTTCACTGGCCCTTCACTTGTTCTGAATCCTGTGCAACAGCTGAATCTTATGAGGATGAAAGACTTTTCCAAGTCCTTGGCTTGGCTGCAGAGTGTGGCAGTGCCTCTTTTACTTTTCCAAACCAGTCTCTTACCACAGCCTACTGGGTGGTGTGGACACTTGAATGGACACATCCAAGACTGTCCTGTTCCTCTTCACCCAGAAGAAAAAAATTTATCACAGAATCACAGAACAGCCTGTGGTGGAAGGGAACTCAAAAATAATCTAATTCCAACCACTGCATAGATGCCCTGATTAAATCAGCTGTTAACTCAGAGAGAAAGGTCAATCTGTGCCTTACCCTGTGAACACGGTGCATGGAAATGTGGTTTATGCCCTAAATAAACAGACAGACAAAGGGAGAAACCTACAGCCCTACAGAACCACCTCATTGGGACATAACCTGAAAACAAGGAATGTTTAAATATGTTCTTTCAAGATCTCCCCGTTACACATGACTGGCAGAAAGGATGCAGGCTTCGTAAAATCAGGCAGCTAGAGTTAAGAATTTGGAAAGCTGACTTGATTTTGGGCTGGAAAAGTTTTCTGAAATAAATTAAGCAAGACAGTTAATCTTTTTTCTTTTTTTTATGCTAATTTTATATCATTTCTATTAATGAACAGTTGCTTCCAAAATCCCTACTGTTTCCAGATCCTGAGCATTCTAGGTGATTGGAGACTTCCAGATATTTTACATCAAGATAACTGCCAATTAAAATGATGGATGAGCAATGGGAAAGGGTTCATAAGTATTGGAGGAGAGCTGTGATGTGCTTTAGCTCCGTAGCCTTCTGGCACAGCCAATAAAGACAAAACAATAGTGGAGATTTACTATAGGAAGGAGCTGTAAACAAGGCAGCAGTCAGTGAAAAACACTGCTGCAGTGCAGACACAAAGTACCACACAACTCTGGGACGTTTCTGTTTTGCCACCTAAAACAAACATATAAAAAACACAACCCATTCAAACCGGATTTTTTTTTTTTTTTTTTTTTTTTCATTTTAGAGACGATCGGTGCATTGGAAAAGCCTTGCACTTCCTAAGGACTCCACATAGATCTCACACCGGGAATGAAAATACCATGGCACCACCAGTGATTGCCTTTATATTTTGTCAGTGTCCATCCTTTATTGCCTTTCCCATATTATCTGGTAGCACCAAATGATTTGGTCCATTTACTGTAATCAGAAGTTCCCCACAAATCTCTCTGGTTCATATTTAGTCTGAATGAAGCACCTCATTCAAATCTCCAGCGATTCCACTGAACACCCCACTGAAAGGCAAAGAGCAGCAAACCCACAAAATTGATACCATAAATCACACAGAATGGGTTTGCTCCCAAATATTTCCAGTTTCAGTAATTAAGGAAGCATTACCAAGCTTGCTGAAGTCTTCAGTGAGTTTTAGAGTCATGTGAGCAGTTCTCAGGTCTTCTGCATTCCTGTGTATATTGAATTATTTACCTACAATTCACAGAACAGCTCAGTATCACAAGTGAACCATTTAAGAGGTTTCTGCAACACTTGGATTGAAATGTTCTGACTATAAACTCAAGTTAATTTTTACTAAAATCTTCTGAATTGTTTTAGTCATGATTTTATAGTGAGGGAGGTTGGATGGCCAGCTCAGGCTTTGCTGCATAACCAAAAAAAGAATCTGAAAATTGCAGATTTGGGTTATTTCTAAGTAGCCATTTCCACAAGGGTTCAGATGGATGTGCTAATGGACAGTGTAGGGAATGGTGAGAAGTATATGCACATCTGGCTCCAAGCATGGAGAAAATCCATGTTAAGCACATGCATATGATCCAACAACACCAACGGATACCACAATCATTTCAAATAAACTCAAAAAATGTCCCCCCCAAAAAACCCTAAAAAAAAAAAAACCTCTCAAAAAATAAACTCATACTTGAAAAAAAAAATAAAAATTGGAATGTAAGTGGAAGATTCAGAGGAAAATTGAAAATCAAAATCCTTCTGCAGGTCAGCAATATATTGAATATTTGCATGTTAGTTACAACCTACTTAGACAGTCTCCTCTGCATTTCTGCTGTGTGCAAAATTAACTTTAATTTCCTATTTAGGTTTGTAATTTATTCTTGATTACATTAAAGAGCTGTCCTTCACAGTTAATGACAGATACAAATACACAGTTTGGAATATACATCTCAGATAAAATATTTCAAACCATTAAGTAGTTTTGAGTCCAGCAAGACCCTCTAAAATAAATTTTGTTTGCACAAAAGAGTCACTTCAGAAGACAAAAAGCTAAAGGCCACATTTTTAGTGGCATTTACCCAAGTAAAGACATGGAGAGATTTGAAGGCACGAACCTGTTAAGGTTTTCTAAATTTTCATTGTTATTCATGGAAGTACTTGTGGAATATTCTCCTCTGTCATGTTTGGAACTGCAATTCCACCTTCTCATTTGCTCAGGCTTTCTGAACCAGGCACCTGCTGTGAGAAGTCTCATAAAGCAGTTTAAAAGGTATTTACAGAGAATAAAATGCATAAATGCTGTAACAAGCACACCAGGATTGTTATTTAATCTGAAATCCCTTCTGGCATGAAAATTTTACAAATACTCTCAAATTCCTGCATGTGCAAGAGTGAAGGTGATTATTAAGATTTTCCTATTCAGCACTACAGCAAGTGAGAGTCCCGGGTCATTGTGTTGAACAGAGTGATTAATTTGGCCCAATTAACGACTGTGTTATAATTGTTTCAGCCTACAACCTTCCCTCCACTCCATCTGAAATTCTCAAAGCTAAAAGAGCTCAGGAATAACTCAGCCAATGACTGGATCCACTCCAAAGTCAAATGGTTTTCTGAAGCAAGTGGCAGAAAAGGTGCAAGAAGGAGGGAGTTGTGTGCAGGGCATTAAATCCCATTACACAGGAGCACCAAAATTCATCCTAGGCACAGTTTTATTAAGATGTACATGACCAAGATGAAACTGAATTTTTTTCTGAATTAGGGCAGAGTTTGATCATTCTACCATAGAAGGTATCAAGTTTCAGCAATAAAACATGATTTAAAAGAGACCAAATTCTTCATTATCAATAAGGACAAAGAGACCTTGTTGATAAATTGAAGGGCACCTTAGTTTGGGTTTATTTTTTTCAATTTTCACAGAGTTGTTATAAATTGGAAAAGACCTCTAAGAACATCGAGTCCAACCAGCACTGCCAAGGCCACGACTAACCCACGCCCCCCAGCGCCACATCCACATGGTTTTTAAATCCCTGGATGGAGATTCCACCACTGTCCTGGGCAGCTGTGCCAGGGTTGGACAGCTCCTTCCATGAAGAAATTTTCCTCAATATTCAATCTAAGTGTTCCCTGGCCCAGCTTGAGGCCGTTCCCTCTCCTCCTGTCCCTGTTCCCTGGGAGCAGAGCCCGACCCCCCCGGCTGTCCCCTCCTGTCAGGGAGTTGTGCAGAGCCAGAAGGGCCCCCCTGAGACTCCTTTTCTCCAGGCTGAGCCCCTTTCCAGCTCCCTCAGCTGCTCCTCATCAGTCATCTACCTTGAACCTCCAGCAGCTTGTGTCTCATGCTCCTAAAACTGTCTTTAGAGCTGTTTTTGCAGGTTAATAAATGCTAAAAGCACTTTCATATGGCTCCACTACTCCTAATTAGCTAAAATTTTGCTCATACAATGAATTCACCCACCCTGAAGACATCAAATCTCAGTTCTCTTTCTTCTATTAAAAGCCAATGAAGAATTCCACCTTCATCCCTCTGAGGATGGGCTGCATCCAGATTCTCCTCCAATTTTCAGGCTTCTGAAATTGAAGTTGCACTAGGTAAGAACTGCTTGACCACTTTATTCAGAGGAAAAAAATTCACTGGATTGGTGCAATGATCAGCTTTTCCCCAGCCTGCTTCAGGACAGTTACAACATCCTCACGTGGTATATCCTCATGGAGTTCAGTGGGATTTAAGGTGATGGCAGCAATAATTTGAGAAAGAAAACAAATCATGGGATAATATATCAACTTTTGGAGAAAGACTAAATCTCAGCACCAAAGTAATCTTAGAGAAATTCAGACTTTGTAATAAAAAAAATTAAATATTGTATTTAAATGAATTATTAACATTTATGTTCAATAACTGAACTTGAAAGCCTACAACCTCACTTTGAAACTGGACTTCATTTTGCAAATGGAAGTGGTGAAGAATGAATTTTATGTGCCTGATCTTGATCATGTTTAATGTTGTACATTAACTGCAGATGGGTTAATGAAGTAAATATTTTATTTATAATTAAAATCACTATTAGGGACTGATAGAGAAAGACTACATCAATAACTGCACCACACTGAGAGAAAATAACTGAGGAGGAGTTCAATAATTGTGATGCAGTTCATAAACAGAATTAGGGGTTGTTTTTGCAGATTTGCTTACTTTGTCTTCTGAGGAGTGGGGCACAAAGAGAACGAGAGATTTTAAGCTTTCAGTTTTTAATAGAAAGTGAGCTTGTCTCAAAATCACCAATAGCTGAAAGAAAACGTTATACAAGTGAATGGGAGCCTAATTATGTACCACAGGTAGTAAATGTAATGTTATGTTTCAATGATTTTATGGATAAGGAGCTCATTTGTGTGCCATTTCCAATAAGAGTTTTATGACTAATAAATAAAAGAAAATATGTTCTGATTTTTAATAAAATGCAGGTTCTTATCCCAGCAGTTTATCTCAGTCTTATATCCAGGGACAAGGCTATGGCCCAGCTTAAAAAGCAAGTTAAATTCTATTACTTCTGCTTACCTCTGCACAAATACAGACTGTATTCTTTAATTGCTTAGCACCACTATCATCCCTTCCAATAAAGTTAATTGGCAATAAACTTTCCACGATGATAGTAAGATTATTAAAAAAATAAAAAAAAAAAGGAGAAAAGAAAGGAAAAATGCTCCCTAGTCGTTTTTGCAGGAGTCACCCTTCCCTTGCAGGCAGCACACCACGATTACCATACGACATACGACAGATCACAGCATGACTCCTTCTTCTCTAATTTCCTTCCCAGGAAGAAGGTTTCTGCCCTTTCCTTTGCCTCCAAGTCAGCCTCTTATGCTGCATAAATCAATACAGCTCCATTAGCTTTGACAGAGCTAAGCCAGTTCACCACAATTGATGATACAACCCCTTGTCTGCACACCCAATTAAATATTAATTAAAGATGAGCAAACAAACAAAATTTCACGCCAGCAGAGGATTTGGAAACCTCTCCAGCATTGCATTATTACCCCTGTCAGTCAGGACATTAAGGATGGAGGTCTGGAGCTTGCAAGGAGTGAACTGTGGTGGAGGAAGGGAGTGATCCAAAATCTCTATGCAACGCAGTGCCTAAAGCTCCCCCAAGTATTCTCTTCCTCAGAGGTGTAAGTCCAACAAGGGTGGATCAATGTGCTGCCTTACACTGAACCCTCACTTCTGCCCTGGTCCATACCAGTCCATGAGGATGTGGACTTACCATGTTTTATAGTGGTGATGCACTCCTAAGCATCCAATCCACCTCTGGAGAGACAGCCAGGACCGGAGGAATTTTACACTGCCTGGAGTTATTTCCGGATTTAGAAACCAAATTCTGTGGGGTTAAAACAGGGAGGAGAAAGGTTCTGTAAACCAGAGTGGACCAGGACTGAGAGAGGATAAAGCTACTCCATAATTCAGCTCATCAAATTTTGGGATGAAATAGCTCTCAAATCAACCATTTAAAAGCAGAATCTCCTTAAAAGGGGGATTATAGGGGGAGGGGAATGAAAGGATTATAAATATCATCTTTCCTAACTGCTTGCTAACTCCACAGAGTGACATCCGCAGAGAGGATGTCAGCCCATAACTCCTGCAGGAGCTAATGAGCTTAATGTGCCAGCTAAAATCATCAAGAGATACTTGGAGCTCACCTCCTAAGTGGACAATTTACAGCACAAAGTCTTGAACAGCTCTTGTCACACACTTGGGTACAAGCACCACTAAAGGCAAAGGTGAGGGATGGCTCCATTCTTTTGCTGATAAAGGGAACTGCCTTTTTCACTGCAAACTCAAGGTTAAAATCAGTGTTTACCTGTTAAAATATCCATTTGCAAACTTCTGTGGGACAGACTCAGAGGTCATTTACTTACCTGGCTACAAGGATAGCAGAAGGTGATGAAAGCTTGCACCAATTCTGAATTTGAACCATTAAGGTTAAAACAAGTGAAATATGATTTGTTAGAAGATAATAAGATTTGCCTTTTCAGATTTTAATTTCAGTTTACCTACTGTATAATCTGGATTTTTAAAAAATGTATTCTGATTGGCATTGAGCTTGGTAAGTAAAGGGCTTGCTTGGATCTAGTCTTTATATAACCCTCAGGTCAGCTTTCCCATTTGCACCCAAAAAGTGCTGATAAAGTTTTGTCCCTAAAATAGATTTTAGGCATAGCTCAGGACTGATGGCATCTTCATTTGGGCAGTGAGATAAAGGAGGACACAGCTCTGAGCTATCTGAAGGCACAAATGGGAAAGGGGTTTCTTTCTCCATAGTTCAAGTTAATGCTATGACTGCTAACATTTACCTTCTTTTCTATATTTATCCTAAAATTCACATACAAGTGTGGAAATACATTTTTCACAGGTTTTAGTCCTATGATTTCTACAATACAGTGAGCTCAGCTGCCTAAAATTCTAGGTAGTAAAGTTCTTATATTGCACTAGTGGGAAGTGGATTGTATTTATTTTTTAGTTCTTCTTAAAAGGCCATTTAATTTCTTCAATAAAGCATCTAGGATCAACAAACCCTTTCCAGTGCAGAACTCAGATACATTTGGCTTATTTTCTTCTGGAATTAAAGATTCTTAATGGAATTCAGGCTGTTCAGCTGGGAGAAGAAAAAACTCCAGGGAGACCTCATTGTGGCCTTCCAGTACCTCAGGGAAGCTTATGAAAAAAATAGGGAAAGTGACTTTTGACATGGGTAGATAGTGAGATGACAAGAGGGAACAGTTTAACCTAAAAATAGAAGATGTTTTAAATATATACAGGAAAGAATTCTTGGCTGTGAGGGTGGGGAGGCCCTGGCACAGGGTGCCCAGAGAAGCTGTGGCTGTCCCTGAATCCCTGGCAGTGTCCAAGGACGGGCTGGATGGGGCTTGGAGCAACCTGGGAGAGTGGAAGGTGTCCCTGCCCATGGCAGGGGGTATCACTGGATGGGCTTCGAGGTCCCTTCTAAGACAAACCTTTCTGGGATTCTGTTTAAACACAGTGCTAGGAAACTTTTTGCCTTTTCAATATCCACCATATTCCATGAAAAAAAATTCTTCCCAAGTCTGGTAATTCACAAGTGATAGCCCAGTTCAAATATCCTTCACAGACACCTTAAGGATGTGAATAAGATGAATATCCTAGCACATATCAGAAAGCAATTAGATGGAATTCATTTGAATATATTCCATATCTTCTCTAATACCTTGAAAATGTCAAAATATAAAATGATATTGTGGGAGTCTACACTGATGGAGTGTAAAGCTGAAATCTAATCCAGGAGTACAAGAATAGATAAGAAATAATTTGAATCAGTCAGTAAAGAGTTACAATTAAGAAAGGAATTTCTCTCTGTAGAGAAAAGAATCTCAGGATGAATCACTATTACATATATGTATTCTTAGTGAACGAAGATAGGAACATGGTTGAGAAATGTGTATGTGAAATGTATTTCCTTCAGGAATTTAGGGCTGCAATGTCCCAGGTTACAGAAAGGAAACACAGTTTGCAGAGGAAAAGAAAATTACTAAAACTCAGGGAAGTTCTGAGAGGTTGTTAGCATTATTCCAACTCTTAATGCCACCATGCATATTAAATCTTGTTTGCTATGATTAATTGCTTGGTGGTTTTTCATAGTGTTCTGTGGAATACAGAAGACACCTCAGCTGCAGTGCAGGTGACACAGCAGGACCTCAGAACATCTGCTTGGATATAGAGACATACCCTGATTTCCAGCAGAATATCTCTAGGCCACTGTTTTTAACATTGACTGCTGCCTTGAAAGCACCATTATGGCAAAGAGTTTTATGTGAAGCTTCTAGAATAAAAAGTTAGTAAGAATGAAATGCGCAGGATGTTGACCTTCTGAAAAAAAATGAAAATTTGGGAGATTTGCTGACCTTAACACCTCATTTCCTAATAACTGCCCGTTATGGGCAAGTATTTACCAGGTTAACCAACAATTCTGGTCCACAGAGACTTTAGTAAATTGGCTTCAATCTGTTCCTGGAATTGAGAAGAAAAGCACATTTAGGACTACAAGGAAAGCTTTAAAACTACTGTTTTGTACAAATAAGCTTTTTTGTTCTCTACTGTTGCTTTTGCTTTGAAATTTCACAGGTTACGAGGATGCACAGTCCTGATGGATCCCTCGACCTGGGCAGGTCTCAGGACTCCCTCCTGCTTAATCCCAGCATTGGTGGCACTGACAAAGTGTGTCCATGAGATGCTCCAGGAGAGTATGCAGGTCTCCTGTGATAAATGATATCAAACAGATGTCTCACATGTGACATGAAAAAACATCTTTCTGCCAGGTTGCCATATCCCAAGCAGACACCTGAACAATTCACCCCTTCAGAACACTTTTCTGTGGGAGTTTTTAAATCCCCTCTTTAAGCCCAGCATGAATCTCAAGCCTGTGTTTTTAAAATCTGGTGCCTCTGAGTTATTTTCCACAGTTCATTATGTATTCTGTGCCAGCAGCACCTAAAGCGCTAAAGCTCATCATTGTCAGTAAAAGTCTCATGCATGTAAACAAGGCCTGAACTTGCCTGTTATTTAAGAAGAGAGCTCAAGTCTCTGTTTTGATCCAAGCCCGTGCTGCTTTTAAAATTTCTGAAGGTTAAGACACACCTGCATTGTTTTTTTTCCTGTTGGTGTTTTTTTTTTAAAAAAGGTGACATGCACAAAATAAAATTCTGATCGCATCCTGGTCTCCAAATCAGCACTTTAATTCAGCTGTTATTTTGTAAATGTCCTACTCATGCCACAATACACAACAATATCCTTGCATAATAAATAGCAGGGCGTTTAAAAAGGAAAATACTAAAGCGCAAAAGCAAATTATCAAAAAAAGTCCAAACAAACAAAACCACAAACTCATGTAGCACCACTACATTGCTGCTGCTGCTCCTTCTCCTTTCACTCAAGCTGAAATCAGTTGGAGGCTCACACAGACCATGAAAACTTGAAGTTTTAAACCAGGCTTGGAGAGTAAATTTGAGGTGAACTTTCTGGAAGCGTACTCTGCTCTTCGTCCTTCTCCCATCAGCACCTCAGTGTCAGAAAACATGAGATGGAGCAAACCCAGAGGAAACAAGCTGGACAAAAGGTGGTCTCCTCTATCCTTTCCATGAGGCCACATCCACACTTGAGTGAAGAATTACCATCCCTGTTTTAAAGATTGGAAAGTGAAAACTGTTTGCCATTCCTGAGGGCATTTCATAAGTGAGGATGGAAGAAGCTAATGCCAAATAACTGACAAAAATCACACTGCAGGAGGAAATCTGCACATTTCTGGCTTGTGAAGTGGCCCTAACATGTAATCCATCTAGGAACACAGCATTGCACTGGCACTTGGAGCTTGGATTTGCCTCTCTGAGGCCTGAAATATGTAAAGAGAGACACAGTTTTACTATGACCTCCAAATTCAGTAACTAAAGTCTAGCTCATATAAAATTTTGAATTTCAGTCGTAGTCCAATTTTTAATCCTGCCTGTAAACAGTATTCCAGCAGCACAAGTGAAAATATCGAAACACATAATTCACAGGTATAATATGAAATTATTGCTTAAATTTCAAGATACGTGAGGGGAACAGCCCTGCAGATGTCCAGGGCCAGGCCCTGGGGCTGAGATTCCACTACAGCCCATGGGGAAGTAGCTGTGACCCTGTGATACCCAATTTAAATCACAGATTGAATCCAAAATAAAGCGTATTATTGTATTAATCAATATTTCACATTTCCCCAGCAGTTCTCAGCATCTTACACAGCTGGGATCAACTTTTAAGTACTTAAGTCTTACAGCACTGATGAAATGGCTTCCCAGTTAATATATTCACAAGGTGGTGGCTGCAGGACTTAACAATAAAAAAAAAAAAGGTCACCTACATCTTTTCAACATTAATCCATGACTGGATTTATAAGAAATTATTTGGTCATCCAGGTTAAGAGTAGATGTGTTCAAATGAACTGAAAGCAAACTTCCCTGTGTAGAATTAATTACAGCTGGCACATGAACAGCTAATAAAAATGGTATTTTTTATGTCTTTGTTATAAAATGTCTTCATGCCATAATTAGGAGTCTACTCAGCAACTGCAGGAGCAGAGCTATTGCTTTGATCCAGCAGAGCTACTGACATTGCTTTACCAGGTCCTTTCTTGGCAAATGGGCCAGGAAGAAAAGTAGGGTTCCACTAAAATACCTGGTGAGGGAATGGAAAGAAAAATAAATTTTTGTTTGTTTGTTTGTTTGTTTTCTGAATGATTACTCAGAGCCAAGAAGGCTGAGAAACATTGAACCACAAGGCTTAAGCACAGATATGAAGCGTAGTCCTAGAACCAGTTTCCACAGTGGCAGCTCATCCCAAAGTTAAGGGAAATTTAAGAAATTCTTTGACTATGACCATATGGAGTTAAGCACATCCTTCACTGTCCGACACATGCTTAAGTGACTGACTAGATCCTTCCCAAAGAAGGTGTGTTCATTTGGCACGGCCTGGTTTTTGGTAGCAGGGGAGTGCCACAGAAGTAGCTTCTATGAGAAACTGCTAGAAGCTTCCACTATGTTCGACAGAGACAATCTCTGATGGCTCTGGAGATGGACATGCTGCTGGCCCAGTTAGAGAGGCTGGTAACCCCTCTGTGATGACATATTTAAGAAGAAAACCAAAACAGCGCAGGGGCAGTTTTTTCCAGGGGTGGCAAGGCTGCCATCTCGGCGTGGCCCGCGGTGAGCCTGGCCTGGCTGGCCACCCCCGGCCAGCCGTGCCGCCGGCAGAAGGGCAGCGGCAGCGGCTTCCCCTTGCCGGCGCCCCGCACGGAGAGAGGCGTTCAACAGCGCCGGCGCCGCGGCAGCCGCCACCGCCCGCACGCGCGGCTGCTTGGCCGGCAGCGGGAGCACGACCGGCAATTTCCCCACACGGAACCTAGGGAGATCGGCTTCTCAGCACGGCAGGATCCTGCAGGAATCTCTGAATCCGTGCAACTTGTTGGCAGTGGTACGTACACAAGCTGCAGTTCTTCTTCCAGCCAGAGAAGAGGAGGAAATGAGGACACGTGAGGGAAAACAACATGGCGGCACCAAGGTCGGTGGAAAAGAAAGAGGGGGAGGAGGTGCTCCAAGTGTGGGAGCCAAGATTCCTCTGCAGGCCGTGCGGAGGACTGTGGTGAAACAAACTGTCCCCTTGAAACGCATGAAGTCCATGGGGATTCAGAGATCCCCTTGCAGCCCATGGGAAAAGTGCTCACAGTGAAGCAGGTGGATGCCAGAGAAAGCTGTGATGCAGCAGGAGACCTGACCGGAGAAAGAAGGCCCCTGCTTCCAGAGATAGAGAGAGAGGGCCCTTGCTTCCAAACTAGAGCAGCCTATCCTTAGAGGACTGCACCCCACGGACAAGTGACTCATGTTGCAGCAGTTTGGAAAGGGTGTTTGCCTGTGGGAGGGACTCACATTGCAGCAGTTTTGGCAGGACTGCTGCTCATGAGATTGGAGGCCATGCTGGAGAAGTTCCTTGAGAACTGTCTCCCATGGGAGGGACCCCACGGCATATCAGAGGAAAGACTCCCCTCCCTGAGCAAAGAGGAAAAGATCTCAAGTGATGAACTGACCAGAACCCCCATGCCCTGTCTTCCTGCACTGTTGGTAGGAAGGAGGGAGGGGCTGGGGGGGAGAATGTGTTTTAAAGTCTTGTTTTACTTTTCATTATCCTCCTATGATTCTGTTAATAATAAATTTACCTTATACCTTTAAATTTGAACCCATTTTGCCCTTCAAGTGTTTTCTCCCAATCCTTATCTCAGCTCATGGGGTCTTCATTAATTTTTTGTTTCCTTCTCCTCTGCCCAGCTGTAGCAAGAGAGAGTAAGCAAATGGCTTTTGTGGGTGCCTGGTGTTTGGCCAGTGTCAAACCACGACAGAAGGGAAAAGTCCCTAAGTCAAAGGATCCAGCAGAAGCACCAAAACTGCAGTGGCATCATCCATCATTCTGCAGGAACTGGGATGTTCCTGACAGAGTTAGAGAGGAAGGGGTACTTCAGTGAGTAGCTGACAGAAACACTCTCTCGTTTTGTCCACTTCACAGGAGCTTTCCTGGAGGTGACTGTGAACAATTCCAGGCAGACTCCTGCCCTCAACCCCCATTCTCTCCATCAGTGGGGATCTCCTATGCCAATTATCTTGGGGCATGGGCATGATCTTCCCATTGAGTCTTTGTGGTTTGTGATTTCAGAGGGACCCAAATGCTCCATTTCTCTAAAAAACTCCAGAAATTCTCTCAAAAAACCTAAGACCTCCCAACTCTCAGGTCAGTTTATCATCCCCTCATACAGAAGACATTAAGAATCTGACAATTTAAATTGCAACCAAATCAAAAAGATGTTTCAAGACTGTGCTAGTTTGTGCAATCCCACTTCTATTGTAAATTGTCATGTTGGAAAGTTTCTTTACAGATGTCGATGGCTATTTTAACAAAGAATGTAATTTAATGAAGCATTTGCTTTCTTTTTCCATGAAAGATAAATTGAAATGTTAATTCAAATTGGATTGGACAGATCCAAAACCTGAATAATTGAATGTAAACAAAAGAGGAGGAGGAAGAGGATGCCAAGTTGGCATCTTCTCCAGAAACAAGGGAATTGTGGTTATCATTCCTATTCTTTAATACGTTCCTAAAGGACCTGGAAGACTGAGAAATAATCATATTAAAATAACTGTCAAATTAATCTATATTGGGAGGCAGTTGACCGTAAAAAGGCAAGCAAAACAAAAGCATGGGGAGAGGGAAACAAAAAAAAGCCTAATTTAGACACAATCTGAGGTTGGGGGAAATTCTTAAAGAATAGAGATGGTGACAAATGAACCAAAGCATTTGTCCTTTGAATAAAGGAGAAAATAGGAAAGGAGCAATCAGCTGGCAGTAGTGGAGCTGGAAAAACATGGTTCATCATAAATATGTATGGAATAGCACATCCACAGAGTGACCATTCTCCTGCTCAGCAAAGGAATTGCTCCAGAAGGAATTCTTTTCTCTGAGAAGCCTTCTGGACTCAACTTCCAGAAGCACTTTGGAAGAATTGCAGTCAATGAGGAGAAAATGGGAGCACATGGAAGATGGATGAGATGAAATGTGGTAGATAAAGGTAATCATACGCTAAAGTGCCGTGCTAAAAGGGGCCTCAAGGACCAAAATGTTTGCAGCCAGGGTAAAAACAGGTAAGAATTAGTTTACACTGCCGTACATATATATATTTTTTTTACCTCAGCCAAGAGCTGAACTTCCCTGAGTCCTTTATTCCAACACAAGGTGGGTTTCATTACAAAATGTTATCACAAAAACGGACTTGAAGTGATCGTGCGAAGTACATGACCCGGATCTCTGCAAGGAAAATGAGTGATTCCAAATGGGGAGCTGGACCGTGGCATTATTGGATAAAGAGAAAAAGAAGAGCAGAGATTAATGAACTGAACAGCTATAAAACTTCCATGAAAGTCTTCTCAAGGAGTGCTGGAAGCTTAAAGGAGGATTGAAGAGGTGCTGGGAAGTCAATAGTCCTTCTGATCACAGGTGGCTTGCTTACATAATAAACCTGTTTTCCATCTATAAATTATGACTTCATGATAAACAATTTGAAACAGGAAATTCAAACATCTTCCCCTACTTTTATGCATGTGACTGGCATCTCAATCAACAAATGTAATTGCAAATTTTAAAGAATATTATAAATCACTCTCCTTTCTCACTGCAGTTTTCAGCAGAAATATCATTTTATGCTCCTGATTTTTGAAGCTGACATGTTATTAATATAATATATTACGCCTAAAACAATCAGAGGAAATAGAATTGATAAAACAAATAAAAAGTATCCAGCAATGAAAAAACTAAACCAATAACAGATTCTGAAACATTCATCAAAACATATTAGCAATAAATTTTAATCAGCAGGATGTCACTTCCCATTGAGTCAAAGCAGAGAGGCTCTGCTGTTCCCACTTACTGACATAATACAACCAGCACTACAGAAAAATTGGTTATCAGTTGAACTCTCAACTTGAATCAGAAGAAAGTAACAGGATAAAATAAAAATGAAATGGAGCAAATCAGAGCAGAGCAATGTGGAAGAGCCTGTATGGCCACGAAGCCTATTGTGCACAGAAGGTACAGCTGCCACACAGGCAGTGAAGGCCTGGAATGATGGCTCATCCTTATGAAGGGAAATGGAATTTTTTCCAGCAGCAAAAGCTTGTGGCACAGCCCTGAGTGATTTTTCAGGAGCCAAGCATGCAGCCAAGAGTGCAATACCCTCTCATTAAAGAGAGAGGGTACCCCTCATTACCCCTCATTAAAGCTCATTGCCTTTGCACGTGCAGGGAACCGAGAGCAGTGCAACAGCCCAAGGACACGTACAACTCAGCATCACTCTTCCCACCCAGGTACCTTCTGGAGAGCTGAGCCCAGGGCTGGAAACTCCATCCCAAAAGAGGAGAGTGCAGGATCATTCACAGCCAGACTTCCCAGCTGGAAGCAAGGCTGCGAGCTTGGGTTATAGGATCATCCTGTAGTAAGCACATAAATTAATCTGCAGAAAGCTGTTGGCTTAGTTACTACAACTACTATCTTAGTAGTACAGTAGGATTGGAGCTTCAGACAAGGTTTTTCAGGGAGACCCATCATGAGGTGCAGATGCAACCTCCCAGCTCCCTAAACTCCTCCTCGGAGAGCACTTTGGGAGCAGCTGGATCCAGTCCTGGCCCCACACTTGTCTAAAAGAGCCCACAGCTTTAATCGAAGCTTTATCCAACTTTGTCCTGCAGTATTGAAGATGGGATCCCAAATATATCAATTAAATAAATTTTTTTAGTTTAAAATTGTGATGATTAGACTAAGAGCTCTAATCAGAATTATTTGCACAGTACAGGCAGCTATAACTAATGTGGTGCACTATTTATTGAAGCAATGATATTAAAGCTAGAAAAACAGTCATTAAGTAGAGATTGATGTCACTCACCCATCCCAGCGACCAAATCTCTTTCCTCAAGGTCACTCCCTGAGGGTGTCCCCACTCCAGGGAGGAATCTCCACACACTCCCAGAAGGGGGGGTGTTAGAAGATCCTCCCATTAAGAAGTGGGGCTGGGCTTTTATTGGCACAAAGTGACTGATGTCAGATGTCCCCAGGCTGGGTTAGCTCAGCTGCCAGCACTGTCACCTGTTGGTTGACAGGATCTCAGGAGCCACTCCTCTGAATCAGGAAGCAGTCCATCAGGAAAGCATAGTCTGCCATAATCCAACTTCATGACTACACGGAGATAAGGTTCTGAATCGTATTTGTACAGTCAAGCCAAGTATCCTGTAAGATCAAATATTCACTTTCTAAAATCCATTCCCTTTTTGAAGGGTACATTTCTAATATTCACACAACAAAACTTTCACAGCTTCAAAAGTATAGAGTCCAAACTAATTACTTGATTAAAATGATACACTCAGAACTAAAAATCAATTGATATGGTCTACTACCTTACTGTCATCTAACAACTTTGCTCTGTTTTCTACCCTCTAAGTGATAATGCTTTACTGATTGCAAGAAATTACCTGCTTTGGATTGTGTCAGAGTCCCAGCATTAAAATCTAGAAATCTGATCGAGAGCACTGCATTCTTCCTTTTGATGGAAAAATTAGAAAATCCTTTTCTTTGACAGACTTCATCATACCCTGTTTGCATCCTTCCTTTTATGTGTTCAACTTATAGCTGTAATCTTTAGTTAATGTAAGAAGTTCAAAGAAAAGTTAATAACAGCATTCTGGAACTATTAATTAAAACCTGAAGTATCCCACCTTGGCTTGAATGTCTCCCCATATTTCTAAAGGCAAATAATGATACTGAGATCCAAAGTAATCCATCCTCAATGACTACCACTCCTTGTCATTTGATTGCCTTGATACAGCAGATAAATTCTAATGGCTCCAGTCCAATTTGAGGCATATGAGTGTGAAGAGCACAGTAATAATAAAACCAATTGACTCAGAATGGCTCTGCATGTGTAAGTGACTGCAAGGGAGAGCTCTCCTTCCACTGTTAACAGAGGCAAGGAGGCTCAATTTCTGCATCCAGGGCTATAATTATAAAATAATTAGAAATAATCTACAGGTACCTAGAAATAGAGCTTAACACTAGGGCCAAATGTATGGGCTCTAAGCTGATTAGCCAAGGACTTCCCTGAAAGGCAATTTAAATCAAAAGGAGTAGGCTCAGTGCATAGGAGCCTTCAGACAAACTTACCCTGAAGTTCATTAATAATTCCATCCTTCTAAATGAGCTGCCACAATTTTCTCTTTGTCTAAAAAACGTATCTAATAAATATAACTGAAATTAATGTAAACCAAAACCAAGGACAAACAACAGAAAGGACAAGGAAGCAAAACAAAAATATCACGGTGTGAAATGATGCAAACCAAAACAACTTTTTAAGACAATTACGCCCCCAAAAAAGGTTAACCAACACTGAAAAGCTTTTATCTTCACTCTACATGGAAAGCAGCTCTAAAATCCCTCTTGCAACAGAAAGACTGCAGCTGTGGCAATCTCACTGCACATTAAACTGTCTCTTTCTGAAATTCCCCGCTCCCCAAGGTAAGTGATCCCCAGAGAGGCAATCTCAAATTATGGCTGATGTAAAAGTCAATGGATTTGGAAGGGGCCATTGTCTTTCCATCAGGATAAATCAAAGATATAGTCTCAAAGGAAAGGAAAGGATCCGACCCGCTGCCTATGGAAAGGCCTCATGCATATTCAAAGCTGTGCTGCACCACAGCCTTCACTGTCCTGGTCCTGCCAGCTCTTCCCTCCGTGCTTGGCTTTGGAACAGCCACAATTCCTTCTGTAGTTCAGTCTTTGCATAGGCTCACAACTCAAGGCTAAATGAAGAATCCTCAGAAATTATCCCTCTGGCTTCTCAGCTGAGCATGATTTGATTTCAGTTAAGGGTCTTGGCAACAAAAATAAGCATTTTTGTTTTTCCAGAGGTCTGAGCACATCCTGGGGTTCCACAGACATCCACAGGGATGGGGGCTCAGGCCACTTCAGGGACACCAGCTATTCCAGATTCCAATCTGTAAGGAAACATGAGGGAAATATCTCCTCTAGATCCACTGTAAGGAAACTGTGCGGAAACCTCAGAGCACACAAATTCAGTGTCTCCCCCCGTTAAAGCCTGAATGCTTTCCAAGTCTGTATTGGGATATGAACTCAAAGCCTCTGGAATACAATCTGGATTTCAAACCCCTGATGAGGTTTCATGGTATTAGTTCCAGTACCCTGGTATAAATTTTATCTCAGGTATTTTATTTTATCTTATTTTATCTAATTTTGTCTTATTTTTTCCTCCCCACATCCCTGCAGCTGTAGCTGCACACAGGATTTCCATTCACTTTCGGCCATAATCTGCCCTGAACTGCTCTTCCCTCTACCACATTCCACTGTCAGATGGCTGCAAATTAATTTGGGATTAAAGCCATTATAAAATCCAGCATCTCTGAATAAACCCACACCCTATTGAAGAGACTGCAGGTCCATCAATTATTAATCATCATTTTCAGTTCTCCTGGGAGCAGGAAACAAGGCCATTTTCTACCAGAGGGGAAGGGTTCCTGTTTGTTCTCCTTTTATTTTTTCTCCCCTTAGCAAAACTCTTACTGAAAGCCTAAACAAAATTTTTTACCCTTTTTGATGCTTCAATATATCAGTGTCCCAGGGTGAAAACTTCTACCAAGCTTGATAAATCATTTTACTTTGTGCTCTTCCCTTGAGTGCTGGAAGGGCTTTGGGCAGCACGGCCAATTAGTGCACCGCAGGGAAGGGCTCTTTGCCAGGAGCAGACAGGAAAGGTCAGGTGCCAGGATGAAACTCTGAGCCTCCCTACACAGGGTCAGCTCAAGCTGTCCTCCTCATCTCCACAAACCTCTGTAAAATCCCTTCCTGCATCTTTCCTCAGCCCAAATAGGCAGAGAAAAAGTGGCTCCCAGGTGTCACAAGCAGCAACCTTGCCACCTTTGTCCAGTCATTTCCAATGTCAGGGCTCCTGTCTCCAGTAAAAAAGCTCCAAGAGCCCATCTGGGTTAACCCAAGGACACACCAAGCTACTTCTATAGCTTTTACAGGCCTCATAAATATTTCTGGATGCTGCTGCTCCTTGCACGTAACAGTTGCCATGCATTACTGCCCAATGAGCTCTCCATTAAGCCCCCAATGTCCTTAACTTGCGCGCTGGGATATGCACTATGCTAGCCACAGCTCTCCTGGCAGACTTTTTTTAAACCTTGGAGCTGTGTCTGTGTTCAGTCACATCAATAAAAAACTGCTCAAAAATTCAGTGAATTCCATGGAATAACAGAATCCAAGCCCATCCAGTGACACCCCCTGCCATGACACCTTCCACTACCCCAGGTTGCTCCACACCCCGTCCAACCTGGCCTGGGGCACTTCCAGAGATCGAGGGTCAGCCACAGCTTCTCTGGCCACCCTGTGGCACGGCCTAACCACCTTCACAAGGAACAATTCCTTCCCAATAGCCAATCTAATCCTGCCCTCTTTTGACTTCCTGTATTTTTTGCTATAAAACAAAACTTTTAAAATGCACACATACCACTTTTGGAAATAAAGTTTATTTTATAATAAAATAGTAACAATCTTTTTCTTCCCAGGTATTTCTGGAGATGGTAACTCCAGACTTTCTTCCCCTGACTCAATCTCTGAGGCCCTAAGTTAGTAAGTGTGTTTGTGCAACAAACCTGTGCCTCTGCAATGTGCTACCCCTTCAGAGGTGTTTGTGTTTGCACCTGAGCTTTTTCCTGGGCTCCTGGACCGACCCAAAAAAGAGACAGAGATGATCTTCGCCCACACGCTTGTGGCTCTCTTTTCACCGGGTAACTCTTTGTACATCCCAAAGTTCTGTTTATTACCTGTTTTTAGACTACCACTGCAGACCACTGCTACCCGGTCGGTGGTGGGGCAAGAGGCAGCGGTGTCGTGACCTTCCAGAAGCATCTCCCTGGGGAAGCTGCTCAGAGGCACAGGCGCACACCAGCACTCCCTCACAGCGCCAGAGAGCTCTTTGTAATCCCTGATGGCAAAGAAGCGGGAAGGATCTTCATACAAAGCTCCATGCAGGAGATTTATTCCAACCACCCATGAAGGTCTCCATGGATGAAAACAGAGAACAATGCAAGGTTCAGGCTTTAAATATAGGGTAGAGGGAGGGTGGAGCAGAGCATCAGGGTCTAATGGGCTGAGGGCTCAGGGGCGGTACAAAGGCGGGGCAAAGGGTTACAGCCAATAGGGAAGCAGGGGGCATGGCAAAATAGGGCCAATGGGAAAGCAGGGAAGGGAGAACATTCTAGGGAACATACATATAGGGAATAAAGGGGTGGAGAGGCCAATGGGCCAACCAGGGAGGTAGAACTGTGGTACATTTGCATAAATAGAAAAGCACCTTGGGAAAAGTTCCACTTTGTCGCCTTAACCAGAGACAGCTTTTTTTCACTTGGGGTTCATCCCTCCAAGGGACTACAATGGAATCTATTTCCTTAGGTCCACCAGCCTCCAGAGACTACTACTTTTTTAATTCAATTGTAAAGCCAGTTGATTTCAGGCTGAAAGTAAGTTCCAAGGTTTTACTCATGAGGGCAGTTTACCTTGGGAGCAACCTGTCCTGGGATGTGATAAAGCTTATGCCACATCTTTAGATCAGAACTGAATGTGTGACTAGTCTATAAACGCTTCTGTGAGTTTAAGGAGGAGTTGTGCTTACATGAAGGAAATTGCTGAATGGAATTCTGTGGTGTCCAGGGCATGTGAAGCCCTGTTGGGGTTATAAAAGTGAGTCCGCTCAGACCTTAAAGCCACAATTCCACCACCCACAGAGACGTGAACTCGAGGACATGGTCTAGTGGTGCTGCTGGGTGGATGATTTGACATGATAATCTGAAAGGTCTTCTTCTCCAACCCTATTGATTCTGTGATTTCCTGATGAATTCCTTCTTTAATTCCTGTGTATTAGGTAGAACAATAGAGTGAGGTGAGGAATTTGTGTTGGAGAAGCCATGGAGAGGAAAACTGTGCCTGTGAATTCTTCTTACTTTTTGTCTGAGTTTTCTTAAGAAAATTTTCTTGTGTTTTGTATCTAATAAGAAAATTGTTTGTGGCCTGGCAGTGAATGTCTTGGGGTAAAAAATCTGTTTTCAGCATGTCAGTTACAGCTAAATGAAAATTAAAGAATTTTCATCAATTTTCATCAGCATAATGATAATTTTTCTCATTTGAAGATGTTTGTTGAGGTAACAATTTTGGATGCAGCCTGGGGTTCTGGCCATGTGTGATAAATTACCACATTGTTGCAGCCATTTTGGGTTGGAGTCATAACTGGAGTTAAAGTCTAGCCTTTTAAAAGTATTTTTCTAATAAGAAATGAGGAATATGAAAATCTAAAAGCCAAAGACAAATAACACCAAAGCCTAAAATGTTTATCTATGTAAAGGTTTTAGTGTAGAGGAATTGTACAGCACAGCCTTGTTTAGCAGTTTCAGTACTGGACTCCTAATTTGTTTATTTTTGTCATAAATCATGTTGTTAAATAACACACTTGTGTTCTTCTTAGTTTCTAGATGTAATAACATTTTTGTGAAATGGGTAAAACTGCTTAAATTTGAATGTCATTAATATATGTAAAGCACAACTTCTGCATCTGATGCTATTCATCACATCCCAAATTAATCATCAGGGACAGAAGCCAATAGCTCATTTCAAGCAAAGGCCAATAGCTCTTGGGGAAATTAAATCATCTTTCAGAAATATTTCAGTTTGAAAAGCTAATAATTCAATGGAAATGGATTTTTAGAAGAAAAGCCTGAGTGTGTTGCATAATCTTTCTGTAGGGTTCTCCATCTCCTACATTAACATTTCATGTCACATTTTAAAGCAGAATTTGCTGAAAAATAGTTTACGCTGTTGTGGTGAGCGTCACAGTCCTTTAATATGTCTGAACTGATAATATCGTTAGGGAATTCAAGGGAACATCGCTTATATCTGATTGAAACGGAGACAGACACAAAGGAAGCAGCAGATACAGAGCAGGAAATTCTCATTTTTGCAATGACATTTTTATCTCATCTCTTCCCTCCCCTATTGTACTGGAGAATGGGGTGTCCAACCACTTCTACAAAATACTGTGCAATTTGCTGTTCTCTACCCCTCCCCTCCTGGCATGACAACTTAATGGAGAAAGGAAAAGGCATTAAAAGCACATTTATTTTTAACTTTGCTCCTCTAGGTACTAGACAGCTCATGGCCATGCAGAGAGGGAGGAAAGGAAGGACCTGCTCCCTGTCCTGATAGGAACAGGTGATGTCCTTGGAAGGGGGATGTTGTGGCAGTGGGTCTATAGAGCCTCCACAACTCCCCTGTTTTATCTTATTAAAAAGGCTTCTCCAATGTATTTCTGCATCCATTTAACCAAACGAGAAAGCACAAGTTGAACAATAAAAACAATGATAAATATAGTATAGTATAGTGTTCTAATAGTATAGCTAATTATTAATAGCTCTTTCTAGAAATAAATTTTTAAGCTTTTCAATGATGCCTGCAATATAAACCAATTCAGATAAACCAATTCAGATTAACCAAATTGAAAGGACATGTAAACAGAAAAAGCTCTAACTACAAAACAAATTACAAAACTGGATTTTTATTGCAGTCTTAGTATTTTATGGAGGATATTCTGTAGCTTCTTCTTGGTGATGGTAAAGCTGGCTGTTTGGGTAGCTGCAGCTGAGGCTTTTTCCGTATGGATTAATCTGTCATCTAGGTCAATTTGAGAGTGTCTCTCTGCTCAATGGCCCCAATTAAGAATTTGTCTCTAGGTGTATTGCCCACTGGGA
The DNA here is from genome assembly GCA_013390105.1 of Tichodroma muraria. NCBI lineage: Eukaryota > Metazoa > Chordata > Aves > Passeriformes > Sittidae > Tichodroma > Tichodroma muraria. The sequence goes on from WAAG01021429.1 coordinate 31,017, forward strand.
CGTGTTTCTTCCCCATGAGACTATGTGGGCTCTTACAAAGGGGTTTTTCCTCGGGTAACTGGAAACCTGGAAGCGGCTTTAAGTCCAGTGGCAGCGGCCACTGGAGAACGCTTTCAAGGAGACCACAGAAAGGGCCCCACGTTGGGCACCAGTTGTTGCAGCGATGGGTGGATGGAGAGCCCTGCAACAGCTCCAAAGTGTCTTCTGAGAAAGCTGCTCTGAGCAGAGCGAACGGCTTCTGTATCCAGAGTCACATGCCACAGCTGGCTCTGCAGAGAAAGACAGGAAGGGCCTCCTGTGTAGCGTTTCCAGAGGTTTGTTGTAGACTCATACCAAAGGAGTCCAGGATCAGAAGAGACCGATGCCAAAGGGGAACCAGGGACAAAGGACCAGATACAGTGTAGGGTCTCGGGTTAAGGTAAGGTCGGGGTCAATAGTTGGGGGCAGAGGGGAGGCCCAAGGCCAGGGCAAAGGGCAGTGACCTGTAGAGACTTGGGCTATTAGCTGGTGCAGCAGGGCAACATGGGAGAAGCCTCCTGTGTTAGTCTAAGCTATAGGGAAATTATGAAATCCATGGCAACCTTTTCCAAGGCACAGGCTCCAGAGCCTCCACAGAGGGAAGGCTGGTTTGGGAATTTTTTTGTTCCAGTAAGTGTTTGTAACTCTTGCCACTTGACAGTTACATTGGTCTTTTAAAAATAAACCTATAATAGGTTTGTATTATAATTATTTAATAATAAGACAGGTTCTGGTCTGCACTCTGAAAGGAGCAGTTCCACCTCCATGTGTTGGATGTTGATTCATGGTACTTTCAGGCTCTGCTGGCAAAGAAGTTAGCAGTAAAGTCTTCCAAACACTGGGATGATTGGAACGTGCTCCAACGGCCAAAAGAAGGGTTGTTTCATAAGTTTTCAGAATATATTTTTTTCCTTTATTGGGATTCTCTTTTTCTAAATGCCTGGAGGTACAAGAGGTGTGACCATCAGTAGGGCTCCCCCTTTGGGGGTCCTATGTCCCCATGTTACCCCATGGGCTACTCACCCCATAAAGGAAGGGAAGCCTGGCCCTGTTCACGTCTGGAGCTCCACCCTGCACCACAAACACTGCCCCATGCTCATGGATCTTCTCGGATCAGTCCTAGCACAGGCATAGCTTAATCCGTATGTTTCATCCAAGTGACATATTAATTATTGATTATGCCTAATGAATATGCTAAGGGCAGGATTCCAGAGTTCCTGCTGTGCTCTCTAGGCCCTCATTCATTTTTTAAGATGTGTCTGGAGGAGACAGCATCTGGGCCTACGCCAAGGCTCCGTAATGAAGGCCACACACCGAGTTCAAGGGCTGGTGCTTGTCCTTCAGGGGAAGCAGCAGAAACTTGTTCAGTCTGACGGTTGTTCTTGAGATTTGGAATTAGATTATTCACTCTTTCCCAGTGTAAATGGAGGAAGTTATTAGTGCTTTCCCATTCAGCAGGGGATAAGGTGTGACCTCATTTTCCACTTCAAATGAAGGGAGAAGGGGAGAAAAACAAGTAGAAAGAAGTTCAGCCCAGTGGTGTAGTCGATAATATATTAAAACTGAAGCACTCCTTCTGCCTGCATTTGCAATGTGATTACAGAAGCTGTCAAGCCTCTCTATCTTCTTGCTGGTTTTCATCCTCAGGTGGAATAACAAAAAGGAAACAAGAAGTTCCTTTGGCGAGGCCTTGACTGAGGGTTTTGAATTCAGCCCCAAGCGAAGGCTGGTGTTTAAATTGCTTCACTCTAAAGAGCCCTGGGTGCTCTGGAGGGTCTGTAGGGACCTCAGTGGTGCTTTCATAAAGCTCCGTGTTTGGAACGATTTATACTATAGCACATACTAGAGCAGGGAAAATTAATGTAATAACAGAGATGGAAATAGGAATAGTTTGGTGTACCAGGCTTGGAAAAAAGTGCTATTGTAATCCTTTACAAATAAGAGACAGAAGTGCATCTTGAGAACATTACCACGAGTACTCATGAACTGATAAATTATCAACCTTGAAGATATCAGATTGCAAAGAAAAAAACCCACTCTTTTCTGTTTCTTGAACACTGAATTATTTAATTTCAGCAAGTGTTATTTTTCTGTTGTTTTTCAAGTGTTAGCAGGCTCTCTTCAGTATATCATAGATAAAATGATGCTGCAGCTGCAGGCCAAGGTCCCACAAGAAATCAAATAGTATCTAAAGAGAAGTGCTACTAAAGACTTGACTTCAAAACAAAGAGTGGGTAATAGTGAGTGAGTAAACGAGTGTTGGAGTCACTTCCACAATCAGTTTTTCTTTCTTATAATTCTATTTCAAAATTCTTTGAAGAGTTTGGAAAAGTTCTTTCTTTGGTGGGGATTAATTCAGGGAAATGTCACATTCATCTGTGAGGAACTGGGATGGGACCACGACTCAATCACAGATAATAATTTTTAATGTGTTTTTATGTATAGGTTTATATGTTTTAAGTTTTAATTTTAGTGTAAACCAAAGCAAAAATACGTAGCACAAACTTGAAGAGAAATTTTCCCCAAAGCCTGGAGATGCAGATGATATCTGTTGGAGATCTCCATAGTTTGTAAAAAGGGAAGTTACATTCCTATTAAAAAATATAAACATAATTGTAATAAAATCTCAATTTTTTTCTCTAGCAGGAGCAGAGATTCCTCTTCCAGCCAGGGATAAATAATTTTTATTGAACCATCAGTTGTGCAATAAGAGTATTGAGATGAAATAGTTTAAACTGCCGTAAGGTTTCCTAAAACAGTAGAATAAATTGTGTAACAGTAGGTTCTCTTTGTCAGAGCTAACAAAAAATCTAAATCTTTTCATAGAATTCCAGGATGCAGAACGTCCATGTCTTCACTGACTGGAGGTACTCTTTTAAAGAGCATGAAGATTTGTTCTTAGAGATTTGCATTGAAAAAATATGAATTGTGCCTATTTCTGGAGCTGGATACCTTAAAAAAAGGCTGTCCTGGAAGGCTGGGGTAAAATGCTGATTGTTTTTCTGTCTGTTAATCACAGGGCCTTTGAGTCACTCAACACCAGCTGATGAAGGAGCCTTTCTACCCTCTGGATTCTTGCTTTTTTGTATTTTTTTTCTCCCCCAAAACTGAAAGTAGGATATAAAAAATGGATTGCTGGAAACCAGTAGTGTGGGCAGAATACAGAAGGTGCTACATTGAAAGAAGGGAAAGGCTTCTATCTCAAAGGTAAACAAGAATAAACTCTCTGTTTCTGCACTTGCCCTTGGGGTTCAAAGCAATAAATACTGTTTTCCTTTCTTGAAGTTTATACTTTCTGTAGGAATGTGATTTTGCTTTCAAAAAAACCCCTCTTAATTCTTCTTCCTTGTGGAAACAAATTTCATCACCAACCCATAAATAATCACAGGCAAAAGTAATAGCAGCCTAATTTACATCTAACCTTTATTTTTAATGATTAATGGATACTATTTATGTAAACTGTTTCTACACTCCAGTGTGAAATGAAATTTAAATTGCAAATTTTACAGTGGTGTATTTTAACTGGTGACCCTTTCCCCAATCACAAATTAAAAAAAGTCCCAATTACATTTGTAATAAAGATGCTAATGCATTTCTTGGTTTTAGGGCATGTAAAGTTCTTGCTGCCAGCAACTTTCATTCTCCCCTCCGATCAGCCACTGAAAATGTATTTTCCAAAGTGCCCCAAGGTGTGTGGATGTGGAGGAATTCTCAGCTCATCCACTCTGTGTCCATGGCCAGGTAAAGCTGTTGAGGGCTGTGTTGTCCATGATTTCCCCTGGGCAACGGCAGCCCTTGGAAGGAAGGTGGGTTTTCCTCATCTTTGAGGCACTGAACTTTCACACAAGGGGCCAAAGGGCTCCAGGGATTACTCGGTCCTTGTACCCTGGTGTGGAAGATGCTGCTCTCTGCCAGCTGCAGGTTGGATTGTCCTTCATGCAGGGCTGTGGGAATGGCTAGGAGAGGAGCCTACAGGTCCCTAGGGTCTGGGTCTCCTCATTTCTTTGTGTCCCATAGAGCTTTGGATTGGAGGTCTCGGAGGCAGTTCAGTTCCAGCCTGAAACAGTGATTTCTTCTTTTGCTTCCAGCTGCACTCAGGATCTCTTTGGGCTTAAAGGAGAAGGTATTTCGGTATCTTGCTGTCGCTCTATTAAAACTCCAGGAGAATCCAGGAGTGGAGAGGAAGGAGCAGAGTGTTTTCCTGTGTCCCATCCCACTCAGGACTGTGTTCAGCTGTGGCTTTCAAAGGGCAGCAGCTTTGCACCCTCTCTGGAAGAGGCTGGTGACTGCTGTGAGCTGCACAGACCATCTGGGATGCAAATGGAGCCCCAAGGCCCCAGTGATGTGGGACATCCATTTGGGGATCTGGAAGGGGATGAGGAGGAACAGGGACTAGCCAAGGGTGTGTGTGTGGGAAATTGTGCCAGAGCTGGGTGCACTTTGCTGCCTTAGGGCTGCTGTCCTTGTGAAGGGAGCAGGGGCAGAGCTTTCCACCTGGATGTACTTTCCTCCCAAAGGCAGAAAACAAGAGTGAAACACATCAAAACTACCTGAGAAGTCTTTTTTTATTTTTAAGGCCTTTTGTTTTGGTGGGTAGGGGAGCTTTATTCTATTTTTGTAGCAACACACTGTCGGAAAAGTGCAGGACTAAATATTGTATTTGCGCCTGTAGATCTGCAGGGGCAAGAAGAAAGGTGATAGAGACAAATAAAATAGAACAGTTTGCAGAAAGGCAGAGTTTGGGGACTGCATCAGGCTGTTTCTGACAGTGCCAGCAGACAGAGCACTGCAGTGCTCATCACTTTTTGCTGGTCTCTGTGTCCAGCAGTATGAAAATATCGTTTTACCCACAGACTGAGCAAACTCATTCTGTGAAACATTAAATGTGGAACCCATGGGTGTCATTTTGAGATTTGCTTTGCAGACTAAAAGAGCACTTTAATAGCAGGTATATAAACCTCCTTAGCAGTGCTTGTGAAAGCTCTGACAGAGATGACCCCAAGGAATCTCAAGCTGTAACTTTTGCAGCACTCAGTTGTTCCTGGCTGTGACAGATGCCTTGGGGGAGAGAACACCATTGTGTGGTGGGGATTCACATGACTTAGAGCTGTGCTTAGGCTGATCAGGACAGTAATTTAACAAGGGAAATCACCTCCCTTTAACTTGGATGGGACCAACTTCTGTGTGTCACAGGGGCCGGAACTGGATGGGCTTTAAGGTCCCTTCCAACCAAGCAGTTCTGAGCTTTTATGATTTTATAATCACTGAGCATCTTGTTTTCTAGAAACCTCCAATCTGCCCTTGGGCACACAGGCTCCAAATCCAGCCTGATGATCCCAGCATAGCACATTAGGGTCTGCATTTGCAATTTCTGGAGTCCAAGGCACCCCAGTGTTGGTATTTTTGCTGGATCTTTGGTGGTACATGACATCCACTCACTGTGGAAGTTTGCTTAGCTCTTATCACGGAATTCAAGAGGCCTGAAATCTCAGGGCTTGTTGTAATCACTTGTCTCTGTGACACGATACAATTGCTTGCCCTGACAATTTATTAGCACATAATGCTTCCTTTGTGTTGCCACCAGCCTTGAGCTCTGCTGTTGTGTGGTTTTTAGAGTTCCCTTCTATTGTTCTGGTCAGCAAAAGCTCACCTGACCTTACCTCTTTGCTTAATAACTCCTTGGGAAGACTAATTTAGTCTGATTTCTCTGTGCTCTCAATGCTATCTTATTATTTTCTCATTTAATTTCTAGCTGAAAGTGTTACGTAGTTACAGCTAAGAGGTTCAGTCCCTTCAGTAATTCATTTTTTGTCATTGTACGGTGACCAAAGCACTCAGCTCAAGCAATGGAATTCACACAAAGCTTGATGCTCTGGCTGCCCTTTAGAGGAGGCTTCTGGGTTCAGATCTTTCTTGACAGAGGCACCAGATTGATTTAATGGACTGTTATAACCTCAGCCAAGGCTTTGGATTAGTATAAAACCACTTTTTCCACCCTCAGTTACTTCCCCATGGAGGCGAGTGCCTTTTACTGAACGTGAACTTATTTCTGCTGATATTAGAAGTAACACGGTGGGTTTGTAAATGAACATGGTTAAATGGAGTCTGTAATAGACAAAAATGAAGATTTGACTGTTTCACCTTTAATGAAGGTATTTAGGCAAGGTATTACTTAAATTGCCTAAGCAGTTCTGGTTATAATACAGCACTGAAGATGCTGAACTTGTTAGCTTGTTGATTGCATGGTTGTGTCAGGGCTAATCATGACTGACAAATAATTGAAGCAGTCTTTCTAACTCTATTAAAGGATATATTCCAACAACCACAAAATCCTCATCTGAAAGGCAAATCCTTTGTGCTGCAGCCCACTGAGAACCTTTCCAAGCTGTGCACACAGCAAGATATTTGTTGTGCTGCTAGATATGAATATTGACTTTTAATTTACCCTTTAAAATGAAAAACAAGAGGGGAGAAAACCTCTTTGAAAGGGTTTTAGTCCTTCTTATTTAAGCAATTAGCAGAAAATGCTTAAGGAAACACGATGCAAGATCCTTCTTCCGTGACTTACAATTTACCCTTTTGGGCAAGGGAAGGCTTTGGTGGCTGGTTTAGTTTTGCTTTTAAATGAAATTATTAATTTTATACAATGTCTTCTGTTGTGAGGGCAGAAAATGAAACCTATTGAAGGTTTTGCCTATTTCTTCTCCTTCCAAGTAAATGCCTGCTAGGACACCTTCCACTAGCCTGGGTATTTCCAAGCCCTGGCCTTGGACACTTGCAGGGATGGGGCAGCCACAGCTTCTTCTGGGCACCCTGTGCCAGGGCCTCACCACTGTCACAGGGAAGAAATTCTTCCTAATATCCCACCTAAACCCACTCTCTGTCAGTTTAAAGCCATTCAGTCCTGTCTGAGATCTGGGTCTGTTCCAGACCCCTCTCATCAGAAGAGGGTGCTGTTACCTGGCCTGTGGTGCTTATCTCCTTGCATCCAGATTTTGGGGTGGGTATGGAGGTCTAACTGCAGGTGTTTGGGGCACATTTCTGCTGTTAAGGATCTGTTTAGGGACAGCATTGTTTCAGGATATTGCTTTGGGGACAACCAGCACACAGTTCAGCCACCTCTGACCCTTCTGCCTCTGCTGCTCCATTTGCATCCTGGGCCTGTCCCGCTTCCCAGCACCGCTCAGGGTGCTGTAAAGCATCCTGCAAAGCACCCTGGATCTGCCAGACAAGGATTTCCTACTAAGGGAAAGATTTTCTTGTGCTGTTCTCAGAGTATAGACTTTAAAACCATTTGCAACCTACTGAATTGCTTTTGCTCTTCTCTCTCCTTGTAAAGCACTTTTGAAAAAAAACCAAACATCTGCGTTCCTTTTATGTTTTCATGTAATCATGGAATATCCTGAGCGGGAAGGGACCCACCAGGATCATCCAGACCAACCCCTCGCCCTGCACAGACACCCCAACAATCCCACCCTGTGCCTGGGAGCATTGTCCAAATGCCCCTGGAGCTCTGGCAATGTGTGGAAAACCCTACATCACTCAGAGGTATTAAGCTCAGGGCTCAAATCCATATTTTTATTTATTTTTATGGTTGTATGTTTTTCTGCCAAAAATAAAATGAAGCTCAAGGACAAGCTTGTCTCATGGGCACTGTATTTCAAATTTCAAATTGTATTTCTAAAGTACCTGAAATAAAAATTAAAACATTAACATGAAAAACATTAGAACAGCAAAAATACAACACATGACATTTAAAAACCAAAAAGAATCACAGCTATGTCATTTTAGGCCTCTGAAGAACACCTGCATCAGTGAAACAAGCTGGACAGGACTGTTTCAAAAGGATTGTTTGGAATGTATTTTTGGTTCTATTAATTAAATCATCAGCTTAATAACTCTGAGGAGGGCTGTGGGTTGTTGAAAAGCTCAGTGAGTGGCAGAACATGCTGTTCCCTTGTCATTTCTAGGCTGGTCTCATTTCTTCTCAGCCTGCCTTATCAGCGTGTCAGACGGAAATCAGATCTTGCAGAAGTTCTATTATTTTTGTTTTGTTTTTCAGCAGCCACAAGACCTGACAGTTTTCTGACATTTTCAGCAATTGAGGGCACAGACATTTTGGATTGCAATGTTTGTCTGCACAAAAGCTTAATAGACTTGACGTGCTTTTCCATCTCTCCTTGTTTAAGAGGGACACAGGAGCCAAAGTAAGATGTTAACTTCCACAAAGAAAATCAGAATCTGCCACTTTCTCTTTTGTCTGCTGGATCAGATCCTCAGTTTCCATTAGCTGTCTCCAGTTGTTGTGAAATATGATTGAACATTCATCTTGTTCCATGGCTTCGGTGTATGCCATACAGCACAAGTGACTACAAATTGAGGGCTTAATATTGGTTGTTATTTTCATTTGTTATAAAGGTACCAGTTTATGCTCTTTTTGCTCATAGTAGCATAAAACTGGAGTTAAGCGTTGCTTTGGCCAAAGAAAATGTGATGTTTTCAGGCTTTGAATGGCCCGGTTTTGCTCTTTTCCTGTCCCTAATTTTGCTTTTGTTCCAGTGTCAGCCTGCAGTAATGTAACATCCTCAGCTCATCCTGGGTTCAATATGATCCAGTGTTAGGGGCATTTTAACTTTATTGATGCTCTCAGACAAGGCTGTGAAAAGGGGAGAGGGCATTGAGTCACTGACTTTCCTGGGGGACATTCCTGTGCTGCCCTCAGAATTCCACAGTTTCCCCTTTTCCTTCTTTCTGTGTACCAGTTTTAGTGAAAAATTTCACAGTGAGGTGGGTGTTGCTCGTTAAAAAGATTCATGGTAATGAACATCCTGGCAACTACACTTATTTTGGCAGTTTTTAAAACACAGCACAGCCTTTTCCTGCTGACAGGTCTAATCACATAGGACTTTTCCTTTTGCATTTTTCCCATTGTGGATAGATAAATACTGTGAAGCTGTATGGATACGATTAGGAGGCAGGACTTGGGCTTTAGGAGCCTTCCACAAACATTTAGTGAGCTGCACGAAGAGCTTTCTAATTAAACTTGATTTTGTGGGTCAAGTAGTCCTGAGAAACCTTGGCTAGGAGCGCTCAGCACCCAGGCAAAATTCAGCTTTGCTGGACCAACAAGAAAATCCCTTGGAAAGGGATGCTGAGGGATGAGGCAGGAAGGGGCAGGGGGAAACTGAGGCTTGAAATAAATAGAAGAATTCAGTGAAGATTCAGGTAGGCCAAAAAGCATTGCTGGGACTGGAAGGTGGAAGGAAGGATTTGAAATAACTGCTTTCTGCCTATGCAGCCTCCCAGTTCTACATCTGTTGAGTCCCAGGACTGCAGCCTTGTGCCACCCTGGATGCTGAGGAGAGACCTGGAGAAGATGATGTTTAAAACAAGAAACAAACAAAAAAAAACCCCCAAAACCAAAAAGCAAAGGAGGAGAAAATCCTGTGAAGGGAGAGCAAGGAAAACCAGGTGAGTTTGGTGGGAAAATGGAGTTTTCCACTCCTGGCAGCTGGTGGGGCAGGACGTGGTGGCATCTCCTGAAGTGTTTAGCCTGCTGTAGAATTGCTCACGTCCTGTTGTTTTCCCAGCAAGAACTGGGATGGATAGATAGCTGTGAGACAGAAGGGCTGAGGCTGCCAATCCCTGTTTTAGCAGCTAAAGGAGCTGAACTCGTGAGTTACAAGATGTGTACTCAAAATAAGAGAGTTGGTACAAGAAGCAAATTGATTGCACTCAGTAATTTTACTGACCTCCCCAGGAAGGAATGTAGCCAGGTAGGCTTTAGCACATAGAACATCTGTAAACCATAGTCTATGTTTTGTTTTCTTTTTATTGCATTTATATGCTCTTTTAGTACTTTGAAAACTTTTCCTTTTGAAAAGCAGCAAAACTGCATCAAACCTCCTCAGTCTAAGCCTGTGAGGTACTTTATCTGTATGCTGGTTGCTCCTCATACAAAACTGATAAATAATACTTTTTGGACATTCACAACATGTACAAATCATCATTCAACTCATCACTGCCATTTTGTTAGTGACTTATGAAGCCAGGAGAAAAGTTTTCATAGCTGGTATCCTGAAAACTCCCATAATGAACTCCCAGGATACAGCAACGATTGCTGCCAATAATATAAATAAATGTTATATCAGGCTGTGAACATGAAATGGAATACAAAATAGAACAACTGAAAGGGTGAGAATGGTTGTTCTTTGGTACCTGATTTATATTTTATAACTATGGGAACTAAATCAATACCACAGTTCTTTATGCAAGGATATTTCCTATTTTATTATGGAATTCTTATAAAATATTCAGGAAACCGGGGGGGAAGACAGTAACTTGAAGGGTTCAGGTTATTTTCTTGTCTGTCATGGGAGCATTGCTTGGGCAGATTGAAAAAATATCCTAGAGCACTTTTTGCTGGATGGTGTTTGAGGCAGCTGTGTGTGCTCAGGGATGGGAATAAACCCCCAGTTTTATGGAATTGTGTTAATCCCACTGCGAGCAGAGGTTTGTACCCACAATGACCTTTGCTAAACGAGGCCGTGGGCTGGGGGAGCCACCCTGGCAGGGAGAGGCTGTGGGCTCAGTGGAGCAGGCACCATTTGAGCAGGCAGTCGTGTTCCTTGTGTCCCTCAGGGTTTGCACTTGGGATGGTGGCGGAGCTTTGGGGCTCTCGCACGCCACGGGGCGTCCCCACCCAGCTGGGGCTCACAGAGCTGCCAGGAGGCCTGCACAGCATGCCCTGGGAGTGCACTCTCCCAAACCCCAAACTCTGCCCTAAGACACAGAATCCCGGAATCACTGAGGCTGGAAAAAGCCCTCGCAGACCATGGAGTCCAACCCGGGACTGATCCCTACCTCGTCAAACCCAAATCACTCGTGATCCCCAACCAAATCACTGAGTGCCACATCCAGATTTTCCTTGGACACCTCCAGGAATGGGGACTCCACCACCTCCCTGTTCCTCTCCAGTGCTCCTTTTTAAACTCATATATTCTTTCCCAACTTACCCATAAATTTGCTTTAAATATGTGCTTAAAGCAAAGTGTTTTAAAATGAGCACCTGCTGCTGTAGAGAAGAAGGGAGAGCAAGTTTTCCTGTGAGTGGGAATCTAATTTGTTATCACCTGTCTTAGGTACTTAGGAATATGAATTATGGCCTACATGAAAAATAGAGTTGTTTCATGTAGTAAAGCTCAATTTTGTACTTCAAAGAGCACATAATTTTGTAGCTGCCTCTCAGAATAATAGAATTTCACTTTATTCAATTATTTATGTCTTATATTTGCGCTTACTCTTTAGTTAGTAAATTGAGTTATTTTATTATTACTCTGTTAAAGACAATAATTTTATTATTTCTATTTTTATTAACTACAGTTCTTTAACTCAGAAGGGTTCCTGGGGTCATCTTCATCTCCCCTCACTTAGAGCACAGCTAATTTTGAAGGTACCGTAGCTTTCTCAAATTTGTTATGTTTTTTAGTTTTTATCCTTTATTTCCAAGGATTGAAACTCCACCACCTCCCTATAAGCCCATGAAGACACTATAAAACTCGTGAGACACCCATGAAACTCTTGGTCCAATTGTTCTTCTGAAGAGCTCAGCACAGCATTAGGGGGTTCACAGAAGCCTCTGCCTTGTACCAAGGAAGGTTTATTGTTGATGGACAATACAGTTCAGGGGAGGTAAAGCAGCTAAATATAGTTTATACTGCAAAATTAATCCCTTTATTTATGAATCGAGTGACCTGTCACATGGAAACTACTTCTTTTTTTTAGGAAAATCTGTTAAGGACTTCATGGAGGAATTAGTTAAATCCTGCATTCATGAAGAATATTCTGAATATTTCCCTGTTTTTTTCAAGCAGAAATGCTTCTTTAGGAAATGATTCATTGTTCCTTAATGCTTTGAAAAAAAAACCCCATTGACTTTTTCATCCAGAGGGAGTTTCTTATTTTGCCTTTTGGGTGAAAGCACTTAGCCTTGTGCACATAAAGCATTAAAAACTATGAGCCAGGCCTTCCCCACGTGTCTGCAACAGCTGTGATTTTATTCCTTTAGTTTTTCCTTTTCTTCGTCTTCTCCTCTATGGCAGCCTGGTCATTGTTTTTGTATCTTTCATATCAAGTCAGCATTATGAATTCAGCTGTTACATCTGGAACCATTTCTCTCTAAGGAAAGCAGAGAGTGTGACAAATTCTCATTGACTCCAAGGATGCAGGAATTATGGAATCCTTATACATGCAAAATATAAGCAACAGCATTTTAAAACTGTGATTGTAACTCCATGTTTAAAATTAGGACAGATTCCAGTGCAAGGAAAAATCTTGGATTTTAGGATAGACTATTTTTCTTTGATATTTGAATAACTATTATTTGCCTTTTCTTTTCCTTGCCTTTACAGTTTCAAGAAAATCGCATAGAAAGGTAAGGTGGCAAAAAGAGGCATGAAAGGATAGTGGTGGTGTTTTCAGCTAAAGACCAGTGTCCACAAAGGGGTTTCAGATCTGTGTTGTGAGTAAAATAAAATAAAATAAAATTCACAAAACATGTTTAGGCTTGATCTAAATGAGCTTTTGGGTAGTCAGGTGAACTGTGGATTTTCTGATCTCTATCCAACTCCTCCTGTCTTTGGTGTGTTTCATACAGAATATGTTTTTATCAGACCTCTAGATTTGATCAATTTGTGCTGGTATTGATGCAGAAATGAAGCCACTGCCCTACAACAGGTGTTGCAATAAAATGCTACTGTAAAGCAGTAGCCTATTCTCTCTGCACTGACTTTCCCTCTATCTGAAGGGCTGCTATTTTTATATTCCATGTTTTTTACAGGATTAGCTCTGGTTGCTGGAATGGTTTCAGCTCACTGCTTCTCTGGCAATTGCAGTCTTTGGAATTAAAATACACACTTCTCTGCTGTGAGAGACCCAAGAGCTGTGCACTGCATGGTTTTTGAGCTAACTATAACACTGTGCTAAGCACAGGTTTGTTCCACTGCAGACATGAAGGTCCCAGAGAAATCAAACCACCCAAACTCCTCCATGCATCCCATATCAGGATTTCATTCTAGGACGACTTCTTTCTGTAACTTCTGGTTTTGGGAAGCAGGAGGCCTGAGCAGCAGTGTGAGTTCCACATCTCAGCTGTGAGAGTGGCTCAGCTCCTTTGCACTCTGCTTCCTCCATGGGCTTTGCAGGAGTCAGGATTTCAGAGAAAAACCTCACCCAGTGCTTTCTTTCAGGTAATGAGACCTAATTAGGATCCCTGTTAAAATTCTGAGTCTTTGCTAGATGGCAGAAGGCTTTCAGTGCCAATGACTGTTTTTTTTCATTAAGAATTAATGCCATCAGATTTTAAACAATGTTTCATTTAGACACTGTTAGACTTATTACAGAATATAATAGAAAACCCCAAACAAATAAAGAGAACTATCTAAGGTCATTGCTGTAATGTGATTGTTTCATGTTTCGCTTTATTTCACAAGGTCTTTGCCCTTCAGATCCCATGAAAGGCAGACCAGGATTTTATATGTACTTTATTATGTTCCCTTAAAAAAACTCCAAACACAACTGTCTCCTCCTCAAATAAATCAAGACAGGGTGAAATCCTTTCTGTGTGTTCTCAGTAATAAAAACACACTTTGAAGGAATCCTTTGCTTCTCTTTTCCAGGTGTTTGGTTGATAGTTTTTGGTTTGTTTCTCTTTTTAGTTGTATTCATCCCGTATCCCTTAAGTTTTTGGGGTTGTTCAGCCTGAAGAAGTCTCCTTAGAGCACCTTTCAGTGCCTAAAGGGACTCCAGGAGGGCTGGAGAGGGACTTGGGACAAGGGATGGAGTGAAAGGACAAGAAGAACAGCTTTAAGTTGCAGGAGGGTAAGTTTAGATGGGCTGTTGAGGAGGAATTCCTCCCTGTGAGGGTGGGGAGGCCCTGGCACAGGTTGCCCAGAGAAGCTGTGGCTGCCCCTGGATCCCTGGCAGTGTCCAAGGCCAGGCTGGATGGGGCTTGGAGCAACCTGGGATAGTGGGAAGTGTCCCTGCCCATGGCAGGAGGTGGGATGAGGTCTCTGAGGTCCCCTCCCACCCAAACTACCCCAGGACTCCATCATGGTTTATATGCTAGAAGGCATCCCTGGGAAGCTCTCAAAACCGCAGTGTATTTAATGCATATCAAGCTTCATCAGGATTAGATTTTCTCCCTCTCTTTAAATCATGTTTTGCCTTGCAAGCTTTTATTGTGTAATATTTTATGTTTAAGCCCAGCTGGTTCCCTCAGGAGCCCATTCATCACAGCTGACTGTTATCACAGTGCTTTAACTTTGCAGCCAGACTGGTGTGCCAAGTTGTCACCTTTGTCTGTCATGTAAACGCCCCGAAAGTGGTGGCACCCATGGCCTGGAGACAAGAAAACTGTGTCCAAGAGCCCATCCAGGAGCAGGATACCCCATGGCTTTACAACCTGGAGTAGCTGTGCTGTGGGAGCAGCATGTTCCTGGTCTCATGAATCTTGTTAAAGGTACTCTTAGCAGCAAAGGAAGCATTTATTTCCACCATGGAAATATTAACAACGTTTGGATATTTATTCACACCAAGGAGCATCATATTTACTGCAGTGCTAAACTGGCCAAAGTTTTACTGTGTCTTAAAAAATCGACTAAATAGGTACCAAAAAGTGAGACTCAATAGCATAATGATCAAAGCTTTTACATTTTGAATTTTCTTGGGAAAAGAAAAATCTTAAAATAGTTTTAAAAATAGAGGTTTTCCAATGTGTCTGAGTGCTACTGACCTGAGACAAACCCTGCGTTGGAAAGAAATGACTGGAAACTTTCAGACACACCTTTGGAGTGAATAAAAACAGATTATTTGAAGAACAGTGTAAATTAGTTTGAGAATGAGGTAAGATACCTACCCCATATCACTCCACTTTTTGTTTATAATACACTGGTGTTTTCTACTGCAACTGTGTGTCAAGAATATTCTCTGCTGGTTTTTCCTGATGCTCAATAAATGTTGCCCAGCCAATAATTCCTAGACAGCAAAGATACTGGTGTCTACTTTTGGCTACCCCCCACTTCAGGAAGCTGTATTGAATTACTGTAATCTAAGTTAATATTAATATTTATTTGATTAGTTAATACTTTTAAATGAGCTTGATCACAATTCTTGGATGAGATCGTACGGTCTTGGAACTCAGTAAATGAGATTAAAAGATAAAACTGTTCAATTTAAGTGCTACTAAAACTCATGCCTTGTTCCACCTTTTAGTATTTTGTTTTTTTCCTCTAAACTCATCCTCAGCCAAGACATAACTATGAGTACTTGAGTGATAAAAGCAGAGCACTCCAAAGATGTGTTCAAGCAGCAGGCAGGTGTTTCCCTTTATTAATATTATGGGGCTTGCCAGAAGTACAAGACTACAAAAATTGGCTTAGTTTGATGCATTGAACTGTTTAAGAGAAATATGCCAGCAATTTCCTGTCCCTTGGCCTCAGAAGAAAGTGTCTGAAGTGACTCTGGGAAGAAGGAAAGGCTCCCTCACAGCTCCAGGAGGCTGTGCCTAAGGGAGCTTGGTGGATGGACGTGAGCAGATCTTTCTTTGTCACGATCTTTTCTAAGTGGGAGTAAGAGATCCTTGCAAAGAATGATTTCCCCAGTAATCCAGTATTGATGGGAGGAATTCAGTCCTGGAGGTTTGGTTAGATTGGGGTATTCCTGTGGATCATGTGCACTTCCTTATTCACAAGGTAGGGTAGCTCTGCCTTCTGTGAATTGTCCAACATGGAAAATATTATCCTGGTCACTAAAAAAAAAATCTCTTTTCCTGTCCCTTCCATGGGATGCAGCGTGGCTGTAGGTGATACACATCTCCCCAGCTTCTCTCCTATCCTGTTCCCATTCTGACCTTCGGAGTTTTTAACTACTCTGCCTCTGGATTGTGCAGGGGACTATATTGCTGTCTGATGGAATTAAAGTGGATCAAGAGCTGTCTGAATGATCCAATCACAGCGATTAAAAGCTTGGAAAGTTGGCCCTGTGCTGCATCTTCCTTGGACTTTGCCTGTGAGGATATGGAAGGAAATTCTAAATGCTTGTTGAGACAAGTGCTATTCATGTTTGCTATTTGTGCCATTTTGCTGGCTGTTCTCCTAATTAATCATCCCTTTAGGCTGCCATTTAGTTTCTGACAATTGCTGACACATGCTTTCAAAACCTGCACCCTACAGACCGTGCTGTTTGTGGGTGTCTGAGGGAAGAGAGGATGTGGCTGTATAAATGCATTCCACAGCCTTTGAAGTGAATTCCCAAGTGCTTCAATCACTCTTCCCTGCTCTAGGCCAAAACCAAACATTGTTCTTACTGACTGAGATGAGAGTTTCATTTACCAGTGCCGTGATACTGAACTAACCAAGATTCCATTACACAAGGAGTATTGAAATATTATGGAAATGGAGACTGTCTAACCCTCTGCATGAAATCAGTGTCATTTGAAAGGGAAGGTGTCCATGCTAAATACTGTTATCTCTCCACGGTGTCAGCTCCCTGCTTGCTTTTGAGCAGGGAAGAAAAACAGGAAGAATGGTGACACGCCTTTGGTGCAGACTCAGCAAACATGAATTTGATTTTACAAACAGGAGGAATTTGCAAAGGCTCTTCCCTGCTGTGTGTAAGATGGGCCTGGGGATGATCCTTCTTTCCTGTAAAAGTATTTAAATTATACAGTAATTAGCTGAAATTTCTAAATAGATTTTGTCACAAGGATTGGGGCCAGGCAGGACTCACAGGAATGTATCAGGCCCTGCTTTGCAAAGTCAGGCTCCAATTTGCTTTCCCTCTCCTTGTGCTGAGTATCCTGAAAGATTTTCCTGGTTTGTGTTGGAGATCATCTTTCCTGGCCCAATAGAAGAATAGCCTTGATTTCACTTGGGCAGAGAAGGAAATGGAATTCTCACTTCTGAGTAAATGAGTGCAGTGTATAGATATTTTCTGTAGGTTTTTTCTTTCTTTTTTTTCCTCCTTGGGTCATTCAAAAAAGTGCTTCTCCAGTCATGAGTAAAGGCACAGGGGAAGAAGGACTTTAATTTCTCTCCTCAGTTTCTTTGCTAAATCTAGGTAAAAGTCACCAAAACTCTTTGGATTTTGTGCAAAGTCTCTGAAGGTCTCACTGTGCTCCTGGTAACTCTCAGTGATCCCAAATCCCAGTGCACACTTCACTCCTGTAAGACCTGACTCCAAATTTTCGCCTGTGTTTCAATATGCAGTATATTAATTATATTTTTTAGACCTTAATGCATTCTGGGAGGACTTTTTGGAGGTTTCCTGAGCTCTGTCTAGTGTCACTGTTCACTCAACAGCAATAGGATCACAAATGGGGGATTAGCAGTCCCAAGTAGATGGTTCCCCTAATTGATTGGCATTGCCATGGGAATGAATGTTTGTTTTGGAACTCTAAACTCTACTCCAGGTGTTACTCCAGTAGGACAGTTTGGGAAGGAATGGCCTTTTCTGCAGGTCCCCTGGGTCTTGACTTGTTTGAGAACTCACAGTTAAAGCATTGCAGAGAAAATCTAAACGTGACTGAAACGTAACTCTGGAGTGTAACATAATGAAAGTTGTGGAAAAGCCAGGTTGTCCTGTGTTTCCAGGGAGCAAACTTCAGCATGAGGGCTCCTGCTTGATTCACTGGAGCCTTGTTCAGACCACACTGATGATTTCTTTAGTGCTCAGCACATGATGATAAATGTTGTACCTGGGAGACTTTCCCCCTTGTGCTTAAAATTTCCTCCAGAATATTGTTTTGAGATACCATTCTCCTAGAAATGGAGCTCAGGTTTATGCTGTGTTCAACTATTACAGAGAAAGATTTTTAATTAGAATATAATGATTTTGTGTACAAGGTACTGATTTGGGATGTGAGAGGTATTGAGTCTGCTGCTGATTTCATCATGGACTGCTGTTTACTCATAGACTTATTACTTAATTGTGTCTGTTTCCTCTACCTTTTTTCTGCCTTGTCTCTCAAAGACTGTAAATGTTTTAGGGATTGGGATTTTTTCCCTACTGAGTTGTATGAAGCAAACACAAGGCACACAACCCTGATCTCACTCAGGGCTTCAGTCACTACCATGTAACATTTATCATTCTCCTGACTAACAGTATATTCCAGATGAGCTTCCTAAAGCCCAGCTTTGAAAGTTAAATCAGTTAGCAATTTCTGAGATAATTAAGATGCTAAAAAAAAAATAAAAATCTAATTAATTGATTTCTCTGTGTTCCTCTGTTGACATTGTGGTAGCTCAGCTCCCAGTCCTACAATGACTTCTCTGCAAACCTGAGTGTACTGTTGAGCAGCTTCCCTGATGAGGGGAGCTACTCATGTTTGCAATGTTAACTGTGTGTGAGCTATTGAATTAGAAGAAAACATAAAACCCCAGGTTATCTTCATTGTTTCGAAATCCGGGTTTTTGTTCTCGCATACAAATCTTTGCCTTGTACAGAGGATTTCTGTCTTCTGACCTTTACAACAACGAGTAATTGCATGTACTCTATGTTTACAACCCATTTATAGTAGCCCCAAAAGCAGATATTTTGGGTAAAAACGCTGTCATGTTCTCCGTGTTGGCTGCAGGAATATGGAATCCATGTCATTTCAGGCTTCCTTAGTGTCTTTAATTATGTGCAAGCCAAAAATTAATGAGCCAGCTCTCTGCATGTGAAAGAAGTCAGCAGTTTTTGGGTATTTCTGCATGAACACTTCACAGATTCTGACTGAGGTTAGCGAGCTACTGTACCACAAATTAATCTCATTCTGCAGGGGATGTCTAAGGAAATTAGGTGATTACTCTCTGAGAGTGCCAGTTTCTCTCTAGTGTAAGAAATCTCTAATAGCAGCAGTGTGAGCAACCAGCTCAGATGAACTGCCTGGTGCTGGGTGAGATGAAACCCCTCATGATGGGCCACAGGGGAGTTCTGAGGGATCAGGTCTGGATGCAGAGGATGGAGCAGGAAGCCTGCCTTCACAGTTCTGGGCAAAGTTTCCTTCTGTAGGAGCACCCAGAGTTTTCTTGCATCTTCAGGAAGGCAGATTCTGTGATTCAAAAGAAAGGAATTTAAAATACATCAGAGATTCTGACTTTGCCCTAATGAATGTGGTATGCTGGGTGAGGCAGGTAAATATATTTTTGGGGGGTTTTTAAATGTTTATAATTATTGTTTCTGGTCTGGCTGTGGGCAGTTTCCTGAAACCCTGGAAGAACCCTTGTAAATTCCCCATTGTTGTTTTGACATCAAACATTAGAAGAAAGGTTACTCCTGAATATAACTCATCTCGAGAGGTGGGGATTTGGAAAAAGTATGCAGTTTCTTCTCAGGGAATAGTACTTGGTGTCAGACTAATTTTTGCAACCAGAGCTAGGAGAAGTAACTTATAGAAAACCTGAGAAATGACAATTCCACAGGTCTGAAAAGCCCCCAGTACAGGGTGACTTGGTCCGAGTGGCACTAAATTATTTCATGTCACATAGAAGCACTTACTGGGCTTTTTGTGATGCCAATACATGGGGCCATTGCAAAACCAGATTGTTGATCCGAAGGCAAATTCTTACTTGTTAATGTTTGCTTTCATCTTGTATGGGAATAAAAAGTTTAAAATATTTGTAGAAAGCAGAGGCCTTTAAAGTATCAGCTGGAGATCCCTGAAACATTTGACTTGGTCTTGAGGTCATCCAGAGCTACCTGCACTGTTTGATATCTCCTCTGAGGAGGGATTTCTCTCTTGTGAGATCTGAGGAGCCACCACCAACTGTGGGTATCATTAAAAGTAAGGGGCTTTGGGACAGCTGCAAAAGCAGGCCTCAGAAACAGGAAAGAACAGAAAACTTAGAACTGTGCTGCAGAAGCAAAGTATGAGAGTAGAAGAGCTACAATAGTATAGCAAGCAAAGACATGAAACAATAGCTTGAGTCTCAGGCTTGGCTGGGACAGACTTTAAGGCTGCAGAAAAATATATCTAGCAAGATATTAGAAAGTTTTAAGGTTAATAATGAAGTACTGTGTATTGCAACTAAAATGCACACGAGCAAGCATTGTGTAAGGATAAGCAAGCATTGTTCTAAGCAGGTGTACGTGCGCTTTTGAAAGTTCTTTGGCTAAAAGAACTGTCTGTAAGCTTTTGCTTTATGCTATTGGCTAAAAAGTTCTCAAAATGATCTGTAACAAAGAACTCCTTGGGTGCTGCTGGGGGGGTGTGAGCTTCTGCAATCTTCCTGTTGTCCCAGTCATGTAAAGAGACTGGTGCCTTCATAAACAGCTTGAGATGCTCAAGAGCTCTCACTGGCTCAGTCCCGTTCCTGACTGTACAGAAAAACCGTAGGAGACACAAAATGGTGCCTCACGTGTGAGGAAAGGATTTGTTCTAGAATTCTTTGTGGACTGGGGATGGGTTGCCGGTGTCAGAGCCCCAGATTAAAAACGAAGAAATGGATTTTTCCCTGCATCGTTGGTAACTTCTAAATTAGTTAAGTAGTGAACTGTGAACTAAGGGTCTCTGGGGTACTGAGAAGTCATGGGACAAAATTTGTCCCAATCAGAATGGGACGTGTTTCATTGGCTAGAGACACTTTTTAAAAGATAAAAATCGTACAGTTATCCAGAAGGATGAATTACTTGTTGACTAGGGTGAATACAAATTCTCAAAATACAGACCCAAAGTCTGCTTTTACTTATGATTTCTGGGATATGGTGGACTAGAAACTGTATAATGCTGTCTTAAAAGAGAAGAGACTCTGGTAAAATTGCTTCCTGCATGTCGCGCATTGATGGAAATCTTTAAACAGATTGAATCCGTGGCCTCTCCCGGCACGGAGCCTGCCGGAACTCAAAACAACGCAGCTCTCTCCGTGCCTCCTCCTGCACGTCATGTCGAATCTACATCTTCTTCTGCGGGTCTCACTCCGGGTGCCCTCGCTCCCCTTAGCGCTCCCGGGACCCTCCCAAGGTCCCCGAGCCCCCGAGCAGAGGGCTGCAGCAGCGCTCCCCCGCTAGCCCGGCTCCGCTTCTCCCGCGCCGCCCGGCGATCGCGTCACTGCTGCTGCGGCCGCGCCCCTCCCGTCCCTCCGCGAGCGCTGCCAGCTCCGGAGCCGCCGGCGGGGGAGCGGAGCGGGAGGGGCTGCCGTGGCGTTCGGGGGTTCCGGGAGTGGGGGCTGCCGCCGTGTTCTGGGCGGTCTGCAAGCCGAACGTGCCCCGGAGACGTTGGTTTAGAGGGGTGGCTGTCCCGGTCTGACGTTACCGGGACTACGGTCACCGCCTCTGGCGCGCCTCAGACCGCGGTCGCTGCGGCTGGTTCGCGCTTCGCCGCCGCAGAGTCGGGGTGCACGGCGGCTGGCCGGGGGCAGAGGAGGCGGGCACCGCACCTGCTCCTTCTCCCTTTGGTGCCACCACATCGGAGCGGGCACGGCCTGAGGGCTCTGGTTGCGTTTTTTCAGTATTCTGAGAACTAGTTTTCCTTAGATTCATCCCCTGCGCCGCTTTGGAGCTCGGCACTGCTTTCTCCACAGAATTTCGTGGGGTTTGAGGTTCTAGTTCCACCCCTGCCCGTGGCAGAGCATGCGGGCGCCCTGGTGGAGGTGGCAGAGGGTGGCACGGGTTCGAGCCAGCTTGGCGC
>WAAG01021430.1:2973-70545 GCA_013390105.1 Tichodroma muraria
CCTTAATGTATTTCCTTCTGGCAGACATGCAGGAAGAAATTCTCTGTAGGAAGGTAAGCTAGAACAGATTCCTCCTTCACTGTCAGATTCAGATTTTTGTTACATCAATTATGCAAGCCCACCACAGGTATCAGCAATAAGATTTCAAATGCAAACTTCAATTGCTATCAAGAGCTACCAGGAAGTAGCACTGCCTGTCTCTTCATTCAAGATTAGTTTGCAAGCTTTGTGTGACTCAGGAAAATTACATCTTTTGCTTGTTAATTGTCTTTACTCAGAAGGAAGCACCCCAAGTGCATAGTGAGATTGTTACAGGTAACTGTTGCTGGTCCAAAAACTTCCTTAAGGTGGTTCATAAAGCACTGTGTCAAGTGAGGCATTATATCTGGCCTTTCTTCAAAGGCCCAGATCCAGCTTTTTCTGCTAATAATAAATAATAATACCCTCTTGGAAGGGCAGTTTCCAACAATGCACTCACTGACTTTGTTAGATGACAGCTACCAAACACTGATCTTCTTTGAAAGCAACTGAAACCGACTATGGACAATGAGATTTACCATATTTATGTACATTTCACAGCTTGCAAGTACAAAGTTCTCTGAATTATATTCTCAGCAAATCCAAATAGAAATGGGATAAGCAAATTAAATCATTACTTCCTGCTCTTTCCCTGTCCTCATCACAGTATCTTGATTTACTGAAGTTAAGAGAGGATAATCCAGAGATTTCACAGCTCTGCAATTTCTTGAGAGAAGAGAGCTTTACTGAAGGCTGAGATACCTTGAGGGAAGGTCTAAGAAAACACTGAGCTTACAAAGCGGTTTATATGGTACTGTAACGGCAGTGTCAGTGAGGACACCACCTTTTCCAGGTAAGCAAACACAACCCGAGAGCTCACCGTTCAATTTCTTTGTCGTTCCCCTCCCTGCGGAATCGCTCGATGTATTCTTTGCTGTATCGCTCTTGTGAGTGGCACTGTTCCTCAAATATCTTAATTGTTTCATTAAATGCTTCAATTGCAGTTCTCTTCATCTGAATTTCCTATGTAAGGAAAGAGTCCTTCATCATTTGTTCATAATACAGATGACAATGCAAGACTCAATTTTGTTCCCTAAACTGACTGAGAAGATGATCTTTTCCCCCCCCACTAAGTTAAAACAGGATTAATCAGCTTTAAATTGAAATGTCAGAGCAGGGTCAGCAAAGAACCGGGCAGACCTACTCCCTGTAAGTCTACCCTCCTCCCCTACATGATGCTCTCCATTAGGCTGCAAACCCCTCAAACATTTCAGTCATATTTTCCATCTTAGTTTGCAGGAAGACTGCCAGCAAACCTCCTCCCCATATATGAACTATCTTATTTTACAAGAAGCAGTCCAAATACCGTATTCACACTTCCTTAATGTATAATATCTGGTAACTGACTTGCACGTGATTTCACAAAAAAACCTGAACAAACCCCTCCACAACTCTCACTGCAGCATGTGGCAGCTGGAAATACTCAGCAGTCAAGGAAGAAGCCTGCAGTGTAAAGCTTGAGTTGGCCTTCTCCACAGCTTTACCTTATACTGAAAAGTTCAGCTCCTCTCTCTTCCCTGCTCCACACCATACCTCCAGGACTATCAGCAACAAGCAGTATTCACTGTTTCTATCAAATATGAAAATTCCTTGCTCTATTCCACAATTTACTAAGATTTTTCCTTATATTGCCGTTATTAGCATTAACAGGTTAAAATAATTTTCTTTGCTTTTTAAACAACAATAAACATGCTCTACAAAGAGCCAAAGCAGCACCAACCTGGGATGTTCTGGTGTATTCTTCGTACAATTTGTCATACTCTTTACTCTTTTCCTGATACTGAGCATGGTATTCTTGAAGCTTTTTACCTACTGCATCTATATTATCTTCTTTCACCAACTGATCCTGCACATACAAAGAGCTATTAAGTCTTCAAGCAAAGCAGCTTTTCCTTAAGAGAATTCATTTGTCCACTTATGCACATTTGTATTTTACAGATATTAGCATCATGATCTATAATCCAGTTTCTATCTAGAGAGCACTGAATGTAAATCCGCCTTCCTTTGTGCAACATGTTCCACAGTTTACAGACACAAGGAATTGGAACTATGGGACACCAAGAGTCATGCAAAAATACTAAACTTCCAAAAACACACCACACCTTACTTTCAGGATAGCTATCCCCAGTTCAAGAAAGAAGGAAGCTAATTGCTTAGAATTTTCAGTTAAATATCAGGGTTGTTTTTGTTTGTTTGGTTGGCTTTTTTTCTAAAAAGCTCTGCAGTTCTTTTTCCTTAAAGCAAAAATGTGTTTTGGGCTACTGAATGAAAGTTTAAAAAATGTTCTTGAAAAATTTAGATGGCTATGCACAGAGTGAGCAGCTGCACAGCTCGTATGGGTAGCACTGGCTAGAACAGCACTCAGTGGGTTCACAAGAGTCCAAGGAGAAATTAAAAGGTTTCTCAGAGGTTCAGCTCTGCTGCCTGTCAGGGTTTCAATTCTCTGTTGGGCTCAGATGGAGACTAGAAACCTGATAAAATGTAGCAGCTTAGGTGGTTAGACAATTTGGAAGACAAGAAGCAAGTGGGACCAAATATGAAAATTCACCTTTTTTTCCCCTGTTTTCAAAAAAAAAAAAAAAAAAAGAAAAAAATCATGCTATTCACAGAGAAGCCCCAAAATTATACAGACATCTGCAATTTTTTTCTTGTCCGCACTAAAAGCTATTGGGGTCTGATGGGGAAGATCTTACCTGCTGGTACCGGGACACGGGATACATCAACTTCACATCGAGCTTCGGGTTGTACTGAGCAAGGGACTCATTGCGGTAGTGGTTAATGAGCTCCACAACAGAATTAAATGTCAGTGGATCAGAAAAGCCGTATTTTCCATCCCGATGATAGATCTTTATCAGTTTGTTGTTGCCACCCTTCCTGTAAAGAACAGTCATTCAGAGGTTTTACTGTGTCCCTCCCATCCCTCATTAGCACTAAGGCTGATGACACCAGTGAAATTCCTGGGGAAGTGGCTCCCACACTGCACACCTTCACAATGATTCTTTACACAGCAGCAGTATTAAGTAGTTTAAGAGTCAATACACACAGAATTATCATCAGATTATTTGAACAGGAGCAAAGCCCAAAGTAAATCTCTTCCTATGTGTTCGTTCTGGAGCCAGCTTATGGTATTTAAGTCGTAGCTTTGCCAGAGAAGTTTTGCAAGGGAAAAGGAGGATGCTGAAGGCTGAATAAAGGAGCCATAAAAAACCCCAAACCCATAATTTCCTGCAATTGAGGGTCGCTAATAGTATACAACTGAGTACAGATTTATACAACTATTAATGAACATTTTTGAGTTATGGGTGCTAGTACAGGATACATGAACATACGAAATCCTTTGAGGATTACAAGATGGCTGTAAATTTAGCTATCCAGATTTATACATTCTAGTGGTTTCCCCAAATACAGTGCTTATTTCTTCCTTTTTTTTCCAACAACAGACTGTTTAGACACTGTCCTGTCCTTCTCCTGCACTTAGAATTTTGCCTTCTGAAGACAGCTGTATTCAGTAAAATAACCAAATCATGCCAAACCTTAGCACACAGGCTGCGAACTTGGAGGCAGAAGTTAAAGCAGAATTTTAACTACACCCTTGGGATCAAACCTACCACTAAGACAGTGGAATTTCACGGCAGGATCAAGTACCTGCCGTATCACAGTAACTCCCAAGGGTGTGCTACAAAGGCTGTGGCTTCTGTGCCTCACCTGCTTGTCCCTAACAATCAGCCTTGGGAGCCTGTCAGAGGCAAGTGGCTGGGCAGGCTGGGCAAGGCACCAGAGCCAATCACATGAGGTTTCTTCAGCAGCAGACAGGGCTGGGGCAGCTCTGGGAAACCAGCCACTTGCAGACAATTTTAATGAAGAAAAGAACATGGCTCCAAGTCAGTATTTCCTAAACTTTAGATCAGAAAGCACAAAATACTCTTTTTACCAAGACATTATGTTCAGTTCTCCAGAGCTGCACGCTGATGAGGTATTCAATACCCTCCCATTAATCAAAGGCTTGGTTTACAAACACCTTTTACCTTAGCAGTTCTGAAACTATGAAGCACTCCTGAGCAGCTCTCCTCCCTGAGTCCCATTTCATCTACAGAGATCCTTAGGGTAGTGTTTAGTGAGGGACAGGGCTCAATGCACAGAGTAGAAGTGACTGTCAGACCTGGCTTTTTATTTGCTTGTTCTGTGATGTGCAGAACTGGGAACATCTCTCAGCTTGAGCCACATGAGCTTTCCACAGCCAGGGCTGTCACTGGTATGGCAACAGCTCCTCAGGGTTTTGCTGAGGGGACCACAAGTGCTCAGTGCTCACCGCAGTGTCAGAGTGTAGTCTCCCTGCATCTTGGTCGATGCGTCACGCACCAGGAATGTTCCATCTGGCATGTCTCGTAATTTGTCATTGACTTCTTCCCTGGAGAACGGAAAGGGAGGCAAAATTAGAAGTGCTAAGGACATGATCGTCTTTGCCACAGGTAAAACATTGGACCCAGCAACACCAACGTCTGCAGAGTTCAATCTTCTGTCACACTCAGGCTCTCCAGTTTTTTAGGCCACCTAAAGCAAGTCTCAACTTGTGTAGCTATACTAAAGAAAAGTAGCTGCAGTCAACTGCCACTTAGGAAGGAGTCTCTGTTTAAACTACAGTAGCAGCTGTGACTCAGTTCACAACCTTTCCCTTTAATCTGCTCAGGTTTTAAAGTCCACACTGGAACAGGTGCCCTTTGAGAAGCCAGTCCTGACCTCTTAAGACATGGTCACTAGAATCACAGCTCAAAGGTGCCCAGAGTTTAGCACAGTTTTAGTCTCAAGAGGCTCATTATTGGCTTAACTCTGATCTTATTTGCAGCCCTTTTAAACCACTACAATCTTGCTAGCTTCAGTGCAACTTTTCCTTATTTACAACTGAGGCTGAAGGACACTCCGTCCAGAGCTTTAAGGTAAACCAAGAAAACTTTTAGTGAAAGTGAGTACCTGTAAGCATTAAGAAAATTATTTCAGCTGAAGAGAGATATGCATCTTGCTTACGAGCATTTCACCCAGATTATGTGTCTCACTTTATAACAGCTCCATCAAAGGTTCTGGAAGCCCTAAGCACTTTTTAATACAATCATTTGAAAACTAAAGTTTCTCAGGTAGCCTCAACATTCTTTAGGTGCTGTAGGAAGCCTAGCTGAATCTTACAAAGAAAAATCAACAGCAGGCTTTTTTTGTTCAAATACTAAGGAACAAAAGTATTCAAAAGAATAACAAAAGAATAATCTTAGCTTTGATTTAGCTACCTGAAAACTATTCTGTTAGTAAAACTGAGTCCTCCTGAGTATCACATGCTCATATCCATTTACTCCTCTTGGACCATTTTACAGATTGGACCCAGTTAACTCCTTTTTGAATGGACAGATATGACCTACAGGTTTGGGCCTGCAAGTTGCACCTAGAGCTCATGACAGAATTTTCCGCTCAAGTTCTTGACTGAAGAACATTGTTCCATCCCTGATAGCCTGATGCAGCCTGTACCTGTTGGCTGCCAAACCAGGGTCATAAACAATTCCATCTTTACATGAGTGTTTATCAAGTTTTAATCTAATAAAGCCACTCCAATGCGATTTGCAGTGCATTAGCTCCTGCCATCATGTGCACTGGTAATTGAGGAACAAATCCACAGTCAATAAACTGATACCAATATTGAGCAGTTTTAAACAAACTGTTCCTAGTGGGTTTTGTGATCAGGTTTTGCCACTCTGCTTCAGCTTAAAAGTAACAGAAAAATATCTCTGCCAAGGCCCTTCAAAAGCAAGATCCATGAGGGTTTGCTTTATAAAAAGATAAGGCTGGTACAATAAAGATAGGAAAACTTTATTTCCCTTCTCAGAACGTCAGTAAGCTCATGTGGCAAACACACTCCTCATGCCTGTATCTGCTGAAGTGCTTCAAAGTGTTATGTGCACAAGTTTGAGCAATTCCTGATCACACTCCCAGCATGCACACCTGTCCTCTTACAGCTCCAAATTCTAGACTCTTCAGAAGTGCTTTAAGAACGTAAGACATGACTGAACATTTCAGCTCTTTTATGCAATTAAGTATATAAAAACAGGCCTTTCATTTTCTGAACCTAGCCCAAGCCATCTATTTTCTCAAGTGCATAGAAAAGGTTCTACTTAAGAGGCAAAACTTAATTTGTTTGGTATGTGTCTCTGTATACCTAGGTGATGGTTAGCATTTGTAAGAGCTATTTTTCATATCACCATGTAATAGAACTTAATTTAGCTGAAATTTTAAACAAAAATTAAAGGAATCAAAAATAACAATGCAACTCCTTTTGTACTGAAATATTATTTTTATACTGAAATTTTGCTGAACTGCATGCATTCCAGAATTGCATGCTTACAACATGTTTTTAAAAATCAGATTCAGAAGCATTTATCTTCTTTTTAAAGACTGTATATGTGGACAAATTTAGAAACTCAAAAACTACTGTCACCAAGCCTGGCAATATCTGCATCAGAAGAACAACAACTTAAATATCCTGAATCCAGCTGAATATTTTCACTTAGGTGCTTTGCCAAGCATAGTCCTAAAGCATTCCCCTCCAGCAAAATGCTGCCTGAAATAGGCATGTTCTTTTTGTCTTGAATTCTAGCAGGCTTATTCTTTTAACAATATATATTAATAACTTTTAATTAGTATATTCTAGCAATATTGCTTACCTTGAGATGTCCCCCCAGTACCACTCTGCTTCCTGCAGAGAGAAACTGGAATTGTCCTTTATTCCATTTGTATTGACTGGAGTCATTGGTTTGGGGGGCTTCGGAGGAAGAGCTGAAAATGAAAAACAGATTAACAAAAGGTAAACAGGAGAAAATAATCACTAAACTATTAATGAAATACTACAGTAAAAAAAACAAGAGAAAATGTGCATCTTCAACTCAGCTTTCAAGCTCTCCCAAACCAGATGGAATGTGTAATCTTAAAGGGAGTCTGAAGTCAACTGTTCCACTGTGATCAGAGATTTTTTAGTATCAAACACTTGCTTGAGGGAGGGGAAAAGTAAGGAGTATGAGGAAATGTGAGTTTTTGTTAAAAGAAGACTGGTGCAGGCACGATTACAAGGGCAGGTGCCGCCTAAAGCTCCAAACAAATGACAAAGGTGTATTGTGTTTGAAAGCCACAGCCTGGAGAGCACTGGGCACCCCTGTGGAAAAACTCCAGTTGCTCAGGCATCAGCAGTCCTGAAGCCAACCCAAAAGAACAAACAGGTGAACTCTTCAGAGGGAAAAACACTGCTAGAGAGCAGTGGTGGCTGGGCAGGGCTGTATGTGTCATAGACCCGAGGTTCATGTTTCACACTGGCTTTGTCATTTAGGCTCCTGTTTGGAACAAAGGCTGTGACTCTTTGAGTACTACAGGACATGAGGTGGTAAGGGCAGGGGACAGGGGACGATAGATAACTGTTAGAGTGCCTGCACTGCTTTGCATAGCTGAAGTATTTACCATAGGAAAGGGGATGCCACAGATACCCAAAACTGCACACCTGCAGGGCTGGTGCGCACCCGCCCAGAACTCCCCTGTCCTGAAGTCATGGCAAACAGGCTTTTACTTCCATTCTCTAAACAGGTTACACAATGTAAGGGCATACGAGACACCAAAGCTGTTTCTGTTTGGCCAGTTTTTGCTCAAACAACTTTATCACGAATCTGACTGTAAGCCCTGAATCAGTAACTCAGCAGCCACAGGCACGTTCATGTACTGGGAGAGACTGGTCTGTGAGCAGAAATGTATTATACATTTCCTTTCTTATTTTCTTTGGGAAAAGTGTCTGAATGCTCTCCCCCTGTTTTGCAAAGACTGGATGCTTCATCAAGAACACTGCCACCGAAAATGAGCATTTTTTTAGGCATTTCATAAGAATGTTCTACAGAGGGACAGGTCACATCCGCATTCAGAGCAAGCAAGCAGCAACACACATTGATTTTTTGCTAGCACGTTTCTAAGTCAGACCCTGAACATCTGTGCTCCCAGCCCTGAGCCCTCGCCATCACATTACACAAGCACCAGCGAGCAGGCCTGACACAGTGACAACAGCCATCTTTCAGATGCACAATCCCCGTGTACACAGAGAAACACAAATAAAGGCAGCAGAAAGAAGATCTTGATCTCCAGCTTCAGCACGGAATGGCTTAGCACTGAGAGGTGTGCTGCTTGGCACCACCCAGCTGCTCACCTCCGAGCCACACCTCCCACATTAAAGAAGAGAAAACAGGCTTCCAACTGCAGTTCCAAATACCAATTCATGCTGAATATCCAACACAGTAACTTCACTGTTCTCTGACAAACCAGTAGGTGCTTTAATTGAGCCAATCTAAACTAAATCTGAACCTTGACCCAGACGTTTGCACCCTGGGGTTGCTGACCAAACACCTGATTCAGATAGCAGCATTCATTCCGCGGGACCGAGCACTAAACTGTAGCATACAGGTTCTTTTTATGGGGTGAGCTGGGAACTTCAGGTGTGCACACATCTAGTGAGGCAATAACAGGTCTTGTTGTAAAAGGAAGGTGAAAACCTTCGGATTCAGTGAAGTAGCTTCCTGGTTACGAAGCTTCAGTTATTCCTAGCTCAACTACTACGGTTGTTTGTGTAGCACACAAGTATTTGCACAAAGCACCATTGAGAGTAAGACATGGCTCCAACCCTATTTTGCTTGAAGCTCCCAGCCCCATCCACGGTCAGAGGAACACATTTCCAGGCTAAGCCTGTGGAATCAATTGTATTCACTGTGCTGTTCCATCTCCTCCATTTAAAGTTCCTGAATTAAAAAACGTCATCAGGTCCTCCTTGCTCCCAACATCACATCTGGGACAAGACAGCTACAGCACTTCTGAGTCTCATCAGTGTCTGCACATGACAGTAAATCTGAGTTCAGAAAACCTGTAGATTCACTCCAGAATCTTTTGTAGACTCAGAGTCATCAAAAAGCATATTAATTTTTACATAAGAAACAAGAATGCAGACAGTTCTTAGAAAACTGTACCAGCACCTGCAATTATTTCAATGGGACTTTCAAATTAAGGCCTGGACATATCAACAACTTCAAGGTATTTTACAGTGTAAAAAGCCTGTCTTACACTGCTAGTAGGAGTTTTCCAGAAGGGGCTTTCAAGTGTTCTCTAGAGTACTTGAATAATTCTCTAGCCCTCCTTCTGAGATTAAGTCTTGCTTCTTTATACACTGTGGAATTATTTGGCAGCTTTGTTAGGGCTCACTCCAAAGCACTGGGTACAGAAAAGCAAACTAACAAAGACCAGAAAGGTAAGGAATGGGAGTTTGGACACTGAGCACTGGACATTACACCAAGTGTCCCTACTACAGATAGGAGTTTCCCTTTTTCCTTAATAGGCAGATATCAGTTCTCACTATCAGAACGTTGCCTACAGGACTTCATTCTTCATAAGAAAACTGGAAGGAAATTCTTTAAGGGAGAAGAATAAGGCTTGGACCAGTTCCTGTAAAACCTGACTCATGGAAGCCAGTCCTTTACACAATAGACTTTTGAAAAATGCTTTTTAATAGCTTGCACATTTCAAAAATACAAAACTATTTGCAAGGGTGGATCCTGTTTCCAGAGAGCTATGTATCTAATTCTTTACTTTCAATGCTTTGAGCTCTTTGAGTCATAATAGATTTTCCCCTGGACTGGATACAGAACCAGGCCCTTGCTCTTGCTTTACCCTACAGGTCAACATGCCCATCCATTTCAGCATTTCTTGGCTTCCCAGACTTTAGTCTATTTAGTACAAATGGAGAATACTCACAAAGGTAGCTTAAAAACCTCACAGCCCAGCCCCTGTGATGACAAAGGGGAATATTTTGTAATAGCATGGCAAGTCTACTGTAGACAGAGCAGCATCCACCACACTGCTGCTCTCATAACACTGGCCCAATAGGTTGCTAGGAGAGGCATCCTAAAGAAGTTTTTGCTTAGTACCTAGATGGTACTAACAGCCCTGCTAGGAGAAATCCTGCGCTGTTTCTATGAGATGCTACAGAGAGCCTCAAAGAGTCCAGAGATTTTGATTTTAAATGCAAAATAATCCACTTTTATATACCTTACTCAATGAATATTAGCTAAAATCCTAGAGTAAAGTAAGGTAAGACTGGCTTGAAGTCAACAGAAATGCTTTCAAGAGCAGCCGTGTTTCTTTCCATGTCACTGAGTCCAATTCTGATCTAACCACAGGCACAATTTTACTGTATCTCAAAACCAGCTCTAATTAAAGTGAATGATCCTGATGGTTTCTTGTCTCCTTTTTCCTGGGAGAGAAACACTGATCACAAGTGATTAACAGCACAACAGATCTATCTGTTCTAATAAAGAACTTTCTCTTTGCAGATACACAAGCATCCTTTCCCTACCATGTCTCTAGAACAGCTTTAGAGCACAGATCTTTCCAAACCCCAAAAGGTGACAGCTCAGTTGTACCCTTCACTCCCACATGAGAACATTCCAAAGATCAGGTTCAGCTCTCAGTGACCGCCTAGCAATGAGAGAAGGCTGGCTCTCCCTCATGCATTCACAGGCATATCTGGTTTTAATTTCTTTAGCAACTCTAGTTCCCTCTTTCTAGCTTTCCCAGGCAGACTAGCTTGAGCTAAATCCCAATCCCGGCTCAGTGTCACTTCGAAGGGGGAAATAAAAACGAGCTGGTGATGGAGCAGAGGGATGGCAGCCGATGCCTGTCAGGCGCGGGATCGGCTGCTGCTGACGTCAGGCCCTGAAGGCTGCTGTGCCATTTCCAGCAGGTACCTTCAGCTGAGCTGCTCCCACAGCCGCTACGCAGGGCCTCAGAGAGAAAAGCCCGTGGACTGGGCTCTGCCAAAGGTAGTTTTGGGATGCTTCCTTGACTGAGCAGAATTGTTTTTGAAAAGGCGACTCATGACTTTAACTGAGTCGACTCTCTGAAATTCAAAGCGCCTCCAACACCAAGGCAAGCAGGAAAGCTGGCAAGTGTCTGAAGTCCAACGCTGCTGTATTTCTTTTAAAGTCTCTCGTAAAAAATCGTGGGCTATATTAATCCTGAACTTAACTGCAGTGAAGTAGGCCGTGACTTCAATGAGATACACACATTCCCCAGTCAGGTTCTGAACAAAAAATTTTACAAGTTTACATGATCTAAGAGCCACCGAGCCCTGTGTGTGAGGGTTTTCAATGGCACTGATTCAGGAGTAAAACAGGAAGAATGCCTCGGTTATCCAAGTGCTATATCCCACGCAGTATCCAGTCAAGCAAGCTGTTTCTTCTCTGGCTGCAGTATTTGCATACAAAATCAACCTGCCAGTTAATTAAACACTAATTTTCAGTTTTAAGGCAGATGCCACTTCGTCTAAGAATGGCTCCACAACTTATTTCTTCCAGTATTTTCCAAGAGCTTCAAGACAGATACTTAAAAGCATAGCAGGTTTAAATGCAGCATTAAATCCACCTCACTGTTACAAATAATCACAACTACCAAGTACTCTGATAAAGTCAATTTTAAGTCCCTCAGTACTTCCACGGGCTTGTTTACTAGCCTTCCTTCTGATACACCCAATCTACTCTCTCTCCACATTGTGACAAGAAGAAAACAGATCAGAGGATTTCCAAGACAGTTACTTAGCTTCAAAAAGGCTGATGTACAGTAGATACCCTGCAAACTGTAATATAAAGCTCTACAAAGTGTCATTGCTATGGAAACATGCAAGTAGTCTGTGGCTAGGCCAGCTAACATTTTAATGACATAGTCCTTGAGGAGAGAAGGGTTTTCCCTTTGGAGATACAGATGAAGACTTGGAATGAAAATGTAGGCTAGCTTTATTGAAGAGAAAAATTCTGCCCAATCTTTAACTGCTCTCTGCCGTCTTACTCAATTTCTCGAACACTCTTCTCAATTTCTCGAACACATTTCAGGCAAAGCCTCAAAATCTTTTCCTCCCTCAGGAGTCCTGTAGTCATCCCTGCTGCATGAGAACCCCTCAAAGATATCTGTGAAGAAAGCACAGGCTTCTGCAGAGGTTTTCCAGCTGACAAAGAGGAAGGTTGTGCGCACCTGCTGACAGCAGCTCATTCCCCACCGCTGGCAGGTAAATGATCTTGGCAGCTCCACGGCTCAGTTCTCCTGCCAGGACCCCTTTGGCAGAGCGTTAAGAACCGATGCCCTTCGAAGCTGCCCTTCCTCAAAGGGCAGCTAATGTGCACGGAGAACTGCTCCGGGAATGGGGAAGGAAGCTCCTTGATGGAATTATTGCTGGCCACAGAACCTCAGGCATGCTCACATTTTCACCCTCCTCCCCCAAAATAGGCAAGATGCCAAGGAGTAAGACATATTCAAAGAATTGAAGTCTTTCAATATCTCATTACAGAAAACAGCAGACAAGTTGGCAGAAAGCCAGGCAGGCTTCCAATGAAAACACTCCCATTATAGCTTTGCTTATGTTTCTATGAACTTTCATAAAAAACAACACCTTTAAGAAATATTTCAGTTTATATTAATTGGCTTTTTTGATAAAGATCTGTTTTGTTTGAAAACTCCCCAGCTATCCAGCCCTCTCCCACACCTCCCAGTCACTGTTTCATCTCCTACAGCCTGACGGGCTTCTGCTGCACTCCGTTCCTCATGAGCATCCACAGCTACCGCACAGGTTAAAATATTATCTGCTCTGGGACACGTGCAGAACGGGACAACAACAGTGTGTGAAGAGGTTGGATCAAATTCAGCATTCCTTTGGGCATTTCAAAACCATCTCTCACTACTTTGCAAGCCCTATTACTTCACAGGCTGAGACATAAGAAATGAAAGATGTTCACAGTCAGATAAATGACATGGGGATCTTTGACTTCTGTACCAAAACACAGCTCCTCCCCTTCATTCCAGCCTTTGCATGAAGGTGCAAAGCCAAAGAAACCTCAGCTTCCCAATTATTTTCACTGCCCAAAGAAAAACTGTTTTCCTTCCAACCAGAGCCCAGCGTAACTGCTGCAAAGCTACAGTAGTGTCAGAGGTTCCATGATCAACAGGGCTGAGGTGACTGTCCCAAAATTAACATGAGGAGGATAAAAAGGGTAAGTCCTCTTTCACCTACCAGGCATAATTAGTACACTCTTAATGAACTGAAGAGGTTTCAGAACTTTTGCCATGTTTCATCACTCAAGAGATTATCACTACTCAGCATCACATGCCTGGCTCACACAAGGAAGGAATAATTTTATCATGCAGACAGCAGGCCCAGGCTTTTGCCAACTCTGGATGAAAGTCCATAACAGACATTTTATTGCCATGAAAATTTCAGATATTCAACAAGAATATTGTACTTTACAGTATCAAATGTCAGGTCTAGAAGACTATACAGAAAAAGTAAATGTAAAGTGCAAGGAGCAAGGAGTTTCCCTTTTTGCTTTCTAACTAAAGCAGCTCCTCATCTGCCTTCACTGAAGAAACACCACAGCATGTTTTCTACTCCCCCACAGGCAGTCTTCAAAACACTATCAAAAGTACTCTTTGGTCAATATGCGGGAATAGATTTTTTAACAAGAGCAAGGAAAACACAAAATTCAGAATAAGCAAAAAACTACAGTGATTGAGAATGAAGAACTGGCTTTTCATTGCAGAAGAGAGGGAATGAAGTCAGGCTCAAGCAGGGACAGCTATGGGTAGGAGACATACCAAAGCCAAAAGAAAAAGATATTTAAAATAATAACTAATTTTAAATAATAAATAATTTAAATAAAAACAGCTCAGGGCTGTTTTCCCCAGGTATTTCAAAGATTAATCATCCATCCAGATGTCAGGTACAAACCTCACAGGGGAACCAATTCACAGAAATAACTGGTGCTATTGAGAAGTTTGCTGCACAAGATGCTATTTAAAAATAATACAGCTGCAAATGCATATGATTCCTGCTGCCCTAAGCAGCATTTTATTTCAGCTTACCACTAGATCCAATCTTTCAGAGCAGTATGTAAAATTGTTCCTCATACAGTATCTGTCCTTGTGCTGTGTCAAACCATTTTCTAGTTACCAAAGTACAAATATTTCAACACCACCTAAATTACTAAGAGTGAGCCATCTAAATCAAGATCAAAAGGTGCATTTCTAAATCAAGACTCCAGAAGAAATTTGAAGGTAAAAAAATATTCCGAGGGAATATGTTGTACACTTTGTCATGAGTCATCTTTTTAAGAACCTTGATCTTGAAGGAAGCTCCACTGAGACAGAAGTCCCAATCCATGGGATCCCACACAGTGCCTGCAGCAGAAGGGGAGGTTCAGAGCAGACATGGAAGAGTCAAGCCTGGCCATTGCTCATGCTCAGACTCAATCTCCTTACTCAGTACATGGTGATCTTTGAAGTTTTTTAATGAAATCCATTTCAGAGAAGCAGCTTGACTTCTCTCACTGCCCCAAAACTTACCAGTGAGACTGTACCGAACGCTTCCAAACTGAAAGGATCTTAAACACTCATCTCATTGATTCAAGCTGCCTTGTATCCTTCAAGAGGCACTCTTGGAGACAGGAGATGAATAAGGGTAATGAAGCCAAAACCACCAAAGACTTCTAATTTGACACTTGGGAGCAGTTCCTTGAGAGCCAATGATGTAGATTCTGACAATGTCCCCAGGTCAAGAACATAGGGCAGAGCAGCAGGAGTACTGACAGCCTGGGAAATTCAATTGCAATGTACAAATTCAGGTTGTAACAGACAACAGGACTTACAGGCATAATACTGCCAATGAACTTCTCATCCATTTTACCTCTAAGATACTTTCCTGGGACAGGTGTTGAGTGCAAGTCCTACTGTCCACACTCAAAAAGCCCCACATGCCAACAGTGAGTCAAGTTCCCCCCATTACAGCAAATTTTCTTGAACTCCATTGCAGCAGCTGTGCGTTCAGGGGTTTTGTTTGGGTTTTTTATGCGGAGACATGCAAGGAAGGAAAGAATTCCTCCAAAAGAAAAGAAGATTGTATGCAGCATCAGATTTTAGGGACTCCAGAGACAAAGTCAGGATGAAGCTACAGAAGGTAAAAACCTAAAAAAAAATGGCTCCAATATTCTTCTTTCAAGGGTTAGAGGAAGAAACTAACAGAGAGTAAAGCAGTAGTTATTAAAGGAAAGAACTATGTTTGGAGAAAACTGACCTGAAATACAAGAGTCACAAAGTGACACTGAAGTTATTCTGTAGCAAATGAACAAACAATATTAAGGAGTAGATTGGTATTTTGATAATTC
Source organism: Tichodroma muraria (assembly GCA_013390105.1). NCBI lineage: Eukaryota > Metazoa > Chordata > Aves > Passeriformes > Sittidae > Tichodroma > Tichodroma muraria. Next base: position 18,309 of record WAAG01021430.1, read on the forward strand.
TTCCAAGCCCACCAACTTCTGTGCAGAGAAATGTGATGTTTTTGAAGCCATTTCTAGATAACTATGCATTATCTTCAGGGATATCTGCTTTTAGAAGTAACATTCCTATGAACTAACACTAAAATCACAAAAACTGGTAGAGTCTGGGTAAATGCTGGTAGCAGTCACAGGCTGAAGCAGCTGAAGTATTTAATCTCTTTTTTCAAAGTGGTCTGGATGGAAGGCATCCATCTTGAGTGTGCTGCTGCACTCAAAGCCACTGAAGATCCTGGATCCTGTTCAGCCACAGGAAAGCTTCAGAGCTCATTGTGCTTCGGGCTCAGGATTCACTAGGCAGCTGGTTGGTGTTCAGCAGGGCAGCTGGAGTCCTTTTTGGAAAGGGCTACAAGAGGCACCACCTGCTTTGCCTTTTTTTTGTATGAATCCTTGTAAAGCTCACTGTATATAGACACTTTTCTTCAGAACTAGAAAAACTTAAGATATAAGTTAAGATATAATTGGAATATATTCACTGGAACACTGCAGAATCTTTGTCTGTTGAGTGGAGGACACAGCAAACATGAAGGACAATGAAAATATCTTCTAAAGAAATTACATTCACTCACACTGTTTGGGGACCCAGCACCAGCTCATTGCTGTAGTTTATATTATGTGGAGAAGTGAATTCTTGCTTACTTAGCTATTGTGCAGACTTTAACCTGTCAGAAGAAATGAGATAAAAAGCAGCAGAAAAAAAAGACAATCTGACTCATTTCCATAGGGGCACTTAGTACATGAGCAGAGATTGTTCCTTAAGCATTACTCAGCAACCTACTTTATAAAAATGAGTTTTCCAAAAAATCCAGCTAGAACACACCTATTGCTTTAATGGGACTGAAGTTTTACAGCAACCTGTTTCAACACAGTTAACAGTCTTTCTGACAATAATAAAGCCTAAGCTTTAAAACACACAGGGCATGCTGATAAAAGTATTCTTTATTCTTCTCTAGCTCTCTGCCCAAAAAGTGACTCACTAAACAACCAACATGAGGTGATGTAAGGCACCCAACTGCGTTCAGTCCTGGGCGCAGATGTGTATGACCAGCTATGCCTCTGTTTTCCCAAGCTGTAGAGCAAAGATAAGCACAAATAGCTTCAGTCTGGAATAAGATAATCACGCAGGCAATGGCAAAGACAGAAGGCAACGCTGCTGCTTGGGAAAGCAACAGCCCCCACAGAAAACTCCAGGAAGAGTTTTCTCCTTTTAAACACGTGAGACAGAAGGAACACCGTGATTAACTCCTGTCAGGTACCAGAGTCGTGCAACACACAGAAATGTTTGGAACTGCAACTGCAGAAATAACATTTGCTGCAAAAACACATAAGAGCTAGGTTTCTTCTCAGAATGTCCCCTCGTGTTTTAGTTTGCCTAAGCCTATAGCTTTAAGAACACAGAGCTGAAAAACTCCCTTTAGCAAGTTTTGCCTCCACAACTATTTCTACATAATCTGAAAACCTAGTGATAAACACAAATGTCAGCCTTTTAAGGCAGGCTCTCTCATCTCAAGCACAACAGCCTTTCACTTTCTATTAATGATGCTGTATTTTGTGGTCATGTATTTAATTGAAAGCTGATGAGTGATATTCTTTAACAGTTAGAGCCATCAAATGAAAACAAACTGCAAGGAATGCAAAAGCAAGCCTAAAAATGCAATCAGAAATAAAAGAACAGTTACAGAAGTCATTAAATGAAAGGGCCAGTAGAGAACTCTAGGTGAAAAAAGAACAGAATATAAGCATTTCACACCACTGTCCTCATAGAAGCTGATACTCTAATCCAAACAATTTTCCCAGATATGCAGAATAGTGACTGAGCCTTACTTACTCCCTGCTCTACCACAAATCAGCCTGCACAAACTTCTCCTCTGTAACAGGGAAACTCTCAATCCCAAACATCCACTTTTTTTGAAATACGATTTCCAGCAAGACTTAAATGTGCAAAAAAGACACTTGAAGCTACAATGCTGTTGTTTTGAATACGTACACTAGTAGAACTACTTTTACTTTTTTAAGATGTGCAAGAACAGAACTTTTCTTTGATAAGCTTCTGGAGTCAGATAAGCTGAAGGACAACACTGACAATGCTATTCAAATTTGCATCTGTTCTCCCAGTGGAAAACTAGTCAGGCATAGACAGACAGCGTTCACCTACATCTGGCTACTGTGTACCACAAACTCAATTTGAGAAGCCACATTCAGTTTCCACTATAACACTGATAATGATACAGCATGCCTGGTATCCCAGTAAACACTGCCCTTGAGCTCGGAACCCTGTGTTTTCCAAATTACAATTACAGTATCGCTCCCCTAAAATAAGGGTTGTCAAATTATATATGAGAAGAAAATAGAAACTATAATGAACAAATACAGTCTTCCCCTTGAATACTTGGAATACTTGTCTTACTCATATACTGGCATATACTTCTATGAAGCAGACTAAACTAAGTAGCCCACAGATTATTGCTCCCCCCACTTAATTATCGAAAGATTTTGTAGCAACGGGATTGTTACAGCATATGAGGCAAGGCTAAGTACTGTTCTTGAAAAAGACAGCTGGATCAAGTTAAAAGTGTAATTGGCCATATTTCAGGGTTTCAAACAGGTAGCTTCCATATAGCTTTAGGTCAAAGAGCTATTGTATTATGTGTTCATAGACAGAGCCCATTCTGCATTAGGAAGCCTACCTTAAACTTGTGGTTTTCTTCATAACCCACACAAAGGAAACTAACCTCTAATTTGTAGTTGAGCCAAATATCTTTGCTGACATCTGTATCAGAAATCCCAGCGGAACACTCTTACTGATTTTCATCCAACTGTGACAAAATGTATTCAGCGATTACACATTTTATCACCAACACAACTGATAATGTATCCCAGATCCACAGAGGGAAAGACATAGCCCTCCTAAATAGAAGTGAGGCAATACATAGGTAGTGGTGCTTTAGATACTCTGGTAACTTTTGCAGTAAATTTGAAATCCTCTTCTCAGAAACTTCTGACAGTAACAACTTTTTGCAGACCTGAACTGGTGCTGTCAAATAAACTAAATTCAACCCAGAACCTATTTTCTTGTCTTTTCACATAGCAAGAACCACAGCAACAACAAACATATGAGTGAACCCCTGTCAGTTTCCCAAAGCCAGAGCCAGCACATGATGCTGCTACAACCACAACACTCTAACTTAATCCATCATTAGAAAGTTGAGAAGCTGCTATGTTAGCTATATGCAAGTGGTGGCCCCGGTTGTGCCTTTAGATACTGAAAGTTACTGGCTGCATGTAGTATTATTTGCCATAAAGATATCCTCCCTTATGCCAGTGATGCATGTATAAATGTAAAATAAAATGTAAGCAAAAGGAAAAAGCATGAGGTAACAGGAGTCACCCTTCTGGTTGTCACCACTGTGGCTCCTGTGTTAGTTGTACTGCTCCAAATTATGCTTTGTGAGGCTGGCAAAGCTGCATCCCTAGTTCCACCACTCTTTTTGGGAAAACTGTCCCACTCCTACGTTTTGGATGGATTAAAGGGTGGCAGATAGTTTGCAATTCCTTGTTGCCTGACTGCCTCTGCTCGAGTTGAGAAAAATTCAAGTGAGAGAGAGGCGTTATTACTTTCATTTCTGAACTTTAGAGCAAACCTTGTAGCAGAGAGTCTCCAGGACCTGCTCTGAACATCCATTTACACCTACAGCCCCGAACAGCAAACACAAGCACACTGATAAGCCGGTGCAGGTGCACTGAGGCCTGACAGAAGCTCCGGCTGCGCTGCAGGCTGCCTGCCATCACCAGATTTTATTTCTGCATTGTTATTGGGCAAGGCTAAGGTGGGTATTAAGACGGCCTGCCAAGATAAATTAAAGGTCTACTGGTCCTTAACGAGAAACAGTATCCCCACCCTCGGCTCGGAGGTTACGGGTGACACCGCACATTATGTTCACCTTGCTTTTGTCTTCTGCCTCAAGTTTAGACGCAGTAAAATGTAATCAGGGGCAGTCATGCGTGAGCCCAGACACTTGGCTCCCGGGATCCGCCAGAGCCCGGTGCTGCGGCACAAAACCCACCCGGGGATCTCTCGGCTCAAGTTGTGGGAACAAAAGAGCGCTCCGGCTGCCTCGGCAGCGGGGCTGCACACCGGGGCTGCCAAGGGAACGCCGCCGCCGCAGCCTCCCACGAGCTCCGGCCACCGCGCCGGCAACGCTGCACCGAAAACCTTCACAAATTTTTGTTGGAAGTGGGCCAAATGGAGCTGTGGTCGTTACCGGGTGCAAACGGAGAGACTTCATCCCAAGGCATGCCGAGTGTTTGAGCCTTCCAAATAAATTCCTCCACACTCCCCTTAGGGATGACCTATCATCCCAGGCCAGAAAATGCTTTTCCACTCTGCCTTTGGACAGGGAAGAAAGCAGACCCCCTCTGCCACACTCTCCCTCCCTCCCCCTGCAATTTAAAAGTTACATTTCCACGAAATCAGGACATACACATGGGGATTACATACACAGAGCCATTTCCAGCTCTGGCTCATCTAGTTTAAAAATATGAAAGATAAAGTTACTGAACACTTCAGGGATCAGCCTGTAACACAAAGTCCTTCTGCTAACTGGTGTTTGGACTGTGCAGATCCTTGATCCCTGGCAAGAGGGCTCCAGTGATGGAAGCATTGGCATTACTAATGATAGAAGAGCTGCTTCTTAATGTAAACTTTGAAAGGCTTCCTAAGAACTTTGCATGGCCAAATTCCTGCAGAAACACTGGAAAGTTGTCTTCTGACCAGTTCAGTTTGTCCATCCCCTTTTAGCAGCCTCCTTGTACTAAGCTATTCAAGGGGCTTTATTTTTTTTTAAATAAAAGCCCCACACTAAGTGCTTTAAGTCACCTACAAAGGGACGTGGGTTTTTGTTAATTTGATACAAGGACACACAAATACTTACCTCGTGAATAGTTAAAAACCAAAAGCATTTACAAGAAAGATGCCCTTTAAAATTCACAGAAGTGATCTGACTGAACTTCAGGCTTTCAGGAGTAACATCTAAAAATAGGTAGTGTCAGCTATGCAAGAATTTAACGAGTAGTGGCCAGTGCTGTGTGTCTGAGAGACCTGTCCAATTTTTAAGGCGTCAGAATTACCAAAAGAAGCAAGTGTAGGTCCTCGAGATCAAAAAATCTCAGGATGATCACCTCCTCCTGTTTTAATTAAAGTACCACATACCTCCAGAGAGAAAAATACAGCTCACTGTGCTGAAACAAAGAGAATAAACCACACTTGCAGATACATGCCACGATTCAAGCACAGGTTGAAAAGCACACTCTGAAAGTATGTGCCCCATAGAAGATAGTACTTAGAAGTACTTATTTGCTATCAATTTCTCTGCAGGCTAAGACTTTTGGTGCATATTTTACTGTACCTTCTGGCTGTACAGATCAGAGACCTGAGAAGATAAAGGGCCTTCAGTTACCTTACTGCTTCAGCCTGTTTGACTCTTACAGGTATAGATACAGTCTCACCAGTACCCATTTACACTTACTTTAATTCATTTACCAAAGAAAGACTCGACCTCTCTTCCTCACAAGACTTCCCTCCCTCTTCAGACACAAAAGAAACTTTCTGCCCCATCTAAAAACTTCAGGCAAGCACGGGATAATACATTTCCCCATTTTCAGCACTAGCAATCCATGGAGGGGGGAGGGAAGAAAAAGTGCATGAAATCCTTTTGAACAAGGTTATTAAGTGTTATCAAAGTAACTGTGCCTCCAGGGATGGATTCCAGCCTGTTCCCAAGTATTATCCCCCCATCACCAAAACCAAGCGACAACACACACCTCATCTGTCACTGCTGGAAGAGAGCTGTGGAGAAAAGGGTCTTGGAGACTGTAAAAGCGATTAAACTGGAACTGAATGGAGGTGGGTAAATCACCACCATCAAAGTGTTACAGGCACATAAAGGCACACAGGTGAAGAGGATAATAAAAGCGCTCCTCTAGGAGCGAATACAGCCGAAATATACGCTTTTCAATAAAGGTTTTCAAAAAAGGAGACACGGGAGAGGGGCTGCGAGCAGCTCTCCTCCTCTTGCCTCCTTCCATCTCCCAAAAGGCACCATAAATTGCTCTTATCCTCCCACCTCCCCCACAAAAAACACCAATATTAAAATACTTTTGCCCAGGAGACAGCGAACTCAAGTCCCTGGGAAGTTTACACGAAGTTTAACTACAGATTAATTTTCACTCCCCCCTCCCCCTCTCCTTTTATTTTAAAAGGGAAAAGTCTGCAGGAGGAGGGAAGGCAGGGATGGACGGCAGTCCCCGACTCGCTGCGAGGGTGCGGGGGCAGCTCGCAGGCTTCGGCTCCCTACCTGGAGGGTCCATTTCAATGTAAAATATCAGCTCAGTGGAATAGGGCATCATCACTTCCCTCCAGTCCGTGTCATCGCGGTCCATATCCCACACCGTGTTGTACATCGCGACAGCCAAGTCCCGGCAGGGTTAGAAATGAGAGGTTGGATGGATAGCTCGGCTTTTAATCGAGAGGTGACAAAAAAAAAAAAAAAAAAGGGGAAAAAAAAAAGAAAAAGAAAAAAAAGCCGAGAAGAATTCACCTCGTTCTAAAGTAACACTTTAAGCAAAAAGAAAAAAAAATGAAAAATCGCGAAATTAAACTTAAAAAAAAGCCTCGACGCAAATCACCTGGGCAGCTGCCCTGCAGGAACTAAAGATAGGTAGTTATATATGTAATATATATAGAGAGAGTGCTTCTTTTTGTTTAAAAAGACACCTTTCCACAGAAAAGCCACTTTCCTGAATTCTCTCTAAAAATCGCCGTTTTCGGGGTATTTTTAAAATACAAGCGAAACAAGCCCCCCGCAGGAAAGCCGGGGGATGGTGGGAAGCAGCGGATAAAAAGGGGCGATTTCAGTCTCTGGATGAATTCTTTCCGCCGGCGGAGGACGAGAAAGGAGGCAGCGGCGGCGGGCAACAATACGGGCGGGCGCGGAGCCCGAGCGGGGCGGGCGGCGCTGTGCCCGCGGTGCGGTGCGCGCCGGCGGGGNGCTCTGAGGGGCCCGGCCGCCGCCACCCGCCTCTTGCCGGGGATCGGGCCACGCCCCCCCGGCGCCAGGGGGCGGGGCTTCGCGCCGGCTTTTTAACCCCTTGGAGGTGAACGGGGGTGTGTGTGAGCGGGCGCTTCCACGAGGCGAAGAGAGGGGTGGGGAAAAAAAATAAAATAAAGGAAAAACGTCCTTCTTCGCGCCGACGAGGCAGGCCCATAGAGAAAGCTCAGCATACAACAAAAATCTGCTTCTCCCCTTTTCTAACTTTTACGCGGCTCGCTTTCTCCACTTTCCTCGACACCTTTTCGTGGTGCCCCCCCGTGCTGAGGCGCGCAGTGGAGGTGGTAGGTCCCCTGGCTGGCCGGCCGCCAAGGGGCCGCTGCCGCGGAGCACGCGCGGGGGGCGGGGGGAGCGGAGCGCAGTTGCCAGAGCTGCTGCCTTTGTCTGAGGGAGCAGCGAGCGCCGGGATTGGCAGGGGGCTGCGGGCGGCCCAGCCAATCAGCGTGCGGCGGGGCCGGCCGGCTCAATGGCGATTGGCCGCGACCGCTGGTTACTAAGCGGTACAAAGGAAGGCGAGCGGTGAGGCGAGAGCGGGGCTCGGGGGGCAAGGGGTGACTCGGGCCCGCGTCCCGCCTGGCCGGGCAGCTCCCGATACCGCCGGCCCCAGCGCTGGCCCTGGGGTAAGCGGCTCCTGCCCGCACCGCCGGCGGGGCTGCCCCCGGGCCGGTGCGCCGCAGCGCCGGGGCTACCTGCCACCCGCCAGCCCGGGCCGGCCGCCGTGTGGGGATGGGGTCTGCGGGAGACCCGGCACAGGGGATCCTGTGCATGTAGAGCCGCTGGCCACATCCTCGACGGGAGCCTGTCCTGGCTGACCCCTCAGCCACTGCACTGGCCACAAACACGGGCTCTCTTCCCTCCTCTGCAGGGCCCTGGCAGCTGCCTGCTGCGTGAGCCACGTAATCCACGTAATAACCTGCCCATCTCGGAGGGTTCCGCAACTAACGAGTGTGACCCTCGAGAAAAACTCGACGAGCTTTCTAGTGACATAACCAGCGGTGGGGGGGGAGGAATCCAACACAGGAAAGGGCAAACTGGATGTCTGCCTCTCACCAGGTTTGGGATAAGTCTGAGCTGCAAACACACCCGAAATGGAACCGCAGCCTGCCTGGCAGGCACGTCCCGATGGGCAGCCACAGCCCGCAGCCCGTAGGCACCGGTGGGAGGCAGAAGTGCAGCCAGCTCGGCACTCAGCCTCGGGTTTGGCGCGGCAAAGCATCCTTAGAGAAAGGCTGCTGCTGAGGAATTAAGGAGACGTCCTTTCCTGAGACTCCCAATCAGTTTCAGAAGCACAAGGATGGACAACACCTTGATCTGCTGTGGAAATGTGAGGGAATGTTAGAAAACCCAGCATTGAAGTTGTCTGCTTTGTTTGCACTTCAAAGCATAGAAGAGCAAGTGACAAATAATTTGTCCTGCTCTGGCACTAGGTAGCAGCTCCTGAAAACACCCTACTGGCTTGGCTGAACCTTAGGGTGACTGCAACATTGAATAACTGAAAGGCTGTACCTGATGGAAGAGTATGAGGGAAGATCTGATGTATCACAACTTCCACAGCAAGCAATTTAGAGCAGCCTGCTCCAGGAACAGAGCTCTTTGAGGGATGGATGGCTGCAGAAGAGCACAGGGCTTTGATTCAAGTCACTCACTGTATATAAATTAATTTTATAAACCCATCTGCAAACTCTGATTAATCCATGATAACCAGACACGATTCCTTTTTCTAATTTTTTAAATTAAATTATTGAGCTGATACCATGTATCCGCTTCAGCTTCTTCAAAAGGAAATGCCCTCCTTGGAAGCAGAGCTGGCTGCCCCAGTGAAATTTAACTTGGTGCTTTGGGCCCAAGTCATCGCCTGCCTGCTGGCAGGGTGTGGGGCATCCCCCAAGGGTCGGGCATGGGTGGAGGTGCTGAAGTGGATGCTGCTTTGCAGGCCCTGCAGAGCTAAAAACTGGGGCTGTAGTCCCTATGGCGGCCCCCAGACTTAGATTAGCAGCTCTGGCAGAGAGGGGGGAGGAGGCAGAGCTAGGTTGAAATTCATTTTCCCCCTTCCTGCACCTCATTATAAGTTCCACCCACATAAGACCTAATTACTTGGCTTTTATGCTGGCAAAGTGGATTTCATCCTTGCTGTTTCCCATGGTGGTTGCCTTCATTTTCATGGCGGCACTGATGGTTACAGCTTATTGATGTTTTCACTTTAGTGATTTAAAGCAGAATACATTTTGTTATTAGCACTGGTTTCTCTCATTGCTGCTTTAATCAAAGATGCAATTTAAGGCAGAGGATTGTGTGTAATGGTAAACAGTAGGATAATGCCTTGAGAGAACAGAATATTAATGTGTTTTTATTTCTCAAAACTATGCTTATAATTTACCCAAGATTGCTTGGCTCCCAAAACACATGTATGGGGTGCTCCCTTTCCTACCACACTGCCTGCCTTGCACCAGGGATGAGCATGCTGTGCATGTGTGTGCCCAGGGGGGAGAGGGAGGCACATGTGCTGCCTTACACACTGCTGAACCCCCTCTGCCTGTGCCTCTCCTCCCCAGGCACAAGGTCTGAGTGTCAGAGAGCAGAGACAAAACTGGGTGCATGCCGAGGGCTCGGGGATGCTCAAGGTCTGGGAGTGCTCCCACTGCCAAAACCTGGCCATGCAAACCCAATACATCACCCCAAGACAGGAAAAGCAACATTCAAACACTGGAACAAAATAATGGGGATTTAGCAGTGCCTGAGCAGGAGTCAAAGTCCTGGAGGAGGGGACCTGGTGCCCCACACTACGGCTGAAAAACAAGAAGTGAGTCCAGTGCCTGCTGCCTTCCCGACATCCCATATCGACGGCTGTGCATTTGCTCACTTTCCTTTCCTTGGATCTGACAATTTGCATTTCAAGGCAAGATTAAATATTGAAGTTTTGAGCGCTTCCATGTGCTTCAGGAGGAGCTGAACAGACCTGCACTGAAACAGACTGAACACAGAAAAGCCATTTGTGCCAAACTGCTTGGTTTCCTCTTTGCCGAGCCACGATAATGTGATATCCAACAGCTGAATGTAGGCCACAACAGGCTTTTATAGTTGGAGGGCTGGAAGAGGGAGGGGGACTGGATCCACAGTGCTGCCAGCCAAATGCACGAAAATGATGAGAGACTTTTGGGGCAGGCTGGAGATTCCTGGCCACTCCTGAGATCCAGATATTAGCTGCACTGTTAGGGCCTACTGGAGGGAAGCTTGAAGAAGGTAGAACTGCATTCACATCAGCAAGGACAATTCCCTGGCCATCAGTAGATGATGCTACATGAAATTACTGGCCTTTTGCTGCACAGATACCGGGATTTTTGGAGAATGTGCTGTGACTGGTGGCCAGCTTCCCATGGGGGCAGCCACACCTTGCAAGGAACAGCACAAGAACAACAAGTTACGGCAGTTTGGTTTAGTTAACTAATTCTTCCTGCCTGTTTCTCAGCTCCTGGTGATGAGGAGACAAGGGAAGGCAGGAGGGTTGGTCTGCTTTGGCTCAGATGCTGCTGCTGGGGTCTCAGTGTGGCTGAGTAAACCAACCCTGGGGCTTGCTGGCAGGAAGAGAGGTGTTGGGAATGGCAGAGGTTCATCCTGCCTTCCTGAGCCACAGGGACAGTGCAAGCACCATCTTCCCCTTCAGTTGTACAGTCTGAGCCCCAAAAGTACCACAGAGACCACAAAGCACTTGCCACAAGATTAAGAGTACTAATCCCTGCAGGGGTGAAGCAGCAGCAGTTTGCTTCCCTGCATCCTCCAGAACCTTCATGTGAAATGTAATGGGCGTTTTTAACAAGGGCTGTGCTTCCTCTCTCTGCTTTATAGTCATTTTATGTCCTAACAGGCTGCAAAACAGTTGCCTCACTCCACCCCAGATGCGGCCACATTTCTGTGGTGAGGAAAAACTCTGGCAAGTGTGCTGAAGCTGGGTGCTTTGGTTTGAAAATTATACATTGCATTAAAAACCTATATTAAAGAATAATATGCGGTCTGCAAAAAACATTCAAATGAAACACTCCAGTGTTAGGAAGTGTCTTATTTACAGCAGTGAGAGCAGCTTGTGCCCTTTCCCCTCCCCTGTCTGCTGGGTAAGGGAAGAGTTTGAAATAGGGGCTCGTGTCCATAAAGATCGGAACACAAGGCATGCACATAGGGCTGAGCTTGCGAGGAATCATACATTAGGCATTTCCTAACTTAAAAGCACTTGGCTTTGCATTGTAAACAACATTCTTTTAACATAGGAAATAACTTTAAAAAAAAATAAAGAAAAAATAAATGTTTTAAATAAATGTCTACATTGTAGGTTGTTGCAGCTGAACCTAAGGTATTCCTCAGCAAGGCTCGGACTAGCCTTTCCTCATTGCTCCAGAGGCTTCTGCCCAAAAAATTACAGGAGTAACGGTCCAGGATGGAAGCAGAAAGCTGCTCTCCTGCAAGGGGAGAGGAGGTGCATGTGGCTTATGCAGCTGGACAGTGGATGCCAACCCCGTGCTCTGCACATGGGTGTCTGGGAGGGACACATCTGCACCTGGAAGGTGCCCGGGGATGGATGAGGGGGTGGGCACGGGGTGGGGGTGAGGGAAAGGACACACCGCACTGAGCTGTGCTGAATTGCTGCTTTGGCAGACAGCACCGGGCCAGCTCTTTAGAAAGTTCACGTTCAGTTATTGTTTTGACAGGCTGCCAAAGTTTTCCTGAGGAATGCAGGCAGCAGAAGGGAAATGGTGATTTTCAAACTTTTTTTTTATAACTCAGCCAAACCAGAATGGAATTTCATGGGAAAAGTGAAAGGTACATCTCTAGCCTCAGGGCATGGTTGCTGCCAAGTTTCAGGGTCTGGCTGCAAACAATGGAGGTGTCGGAGCATCTCCAAAGCGGTGCGCCCTTGCACGCACTCACATGTGCTCACGCACATTCACACACACGCTGGAAGCATCTTCTGTAATGGTGACTGCTCCCAGAAAACTGACATTAACCCGCAGCGCTTTAAAAAAGAGTATCCGTGGCGTAAAAGCAGGCAACAAAGCAGCTGATGAAAGGTTTGCGACTTGGGAGGACACTTCGGTGCTCTCCCCACCCCAGTTCTGGCGTGCAGCCAACCATGGGGGCACCGCTTCTCTCCACAAGCTCTTCACTAGGTCAGTGCCGGAGCCACAGGGTATTTTTGCAGATCTTCCTACCCCTAGGAAGGGCAGGAGGTTGTAAGCTCCCCTCCTCCTCCTCGTCGTCCTCCTCCTCCTCCACAGAGGGAGAGCAGCCGGTGAGCCGGGCTCTAGCGCTGCAGCACCCCGGGGTCTGCGGGGCTGGGGAACCGGGCTGGGGAACTGCCAGTTACCTTATATTTTCCAGTACACTAATTTCTCTTGTCATCTTGCCAGTGACAAACAGAGAGAGTTAAACAGAGCAATCCATTAAAGAAGCAGCCTGACAGACCGATTGTTAAGGGTTTCAGCGATCCCCATTTACACTGGTTTGAAAAAAAAATTTGCCTCGAGCAGCTCCAATTACAGAATTATCGGACCACACTCTGGTCCCTTTGTGCACTTCGCATCTCTGTCATCGTTCCAGCCCTCTCTCTATTTAGTTGCTTGGAAATGGTGAGCAAAATGGAAGGAGACTTGTAACAAGTTCAAAGAAATTAGAGGGGGGGAGGGGAAAGAGGGAGAGAAACCTTGATTCTAATGTCCTAAACCAGGACACTTTTGTAACACTGTATAGGAATTTAAAATATTTTTCACTTCCTCTATTCATTGCTTTAATGCACTGAAACTACTTGCTTAGATTCCTACACCCCCACCCCCCCCAAGGAATGTACAATAACCACTCTGTAAATTCCTCAGGTCTGATTTTAAGAGGTACTGTAGAACTTTATTCATGGAGGAAAGAAATAATCCCAATACCTTCCTGCAGTAACTGTTTGTAATAAACATGGCAGTGTATGTTTTGATCCCAGCCAGTGATGCAAGCAGCAGGAAGAGGAAATCAACAGCACCTCTAGGAAAAGTGAGGTCTCAGCCCTGCTCTGCTGATATCCCACTTAGTGACCTTCAGGCTGGATTGCCAGCATAGGTTTGAAGATGGCACCATTCCCGGTAAGAGGAATTCTGAAAAGCCCAGAAGACTTCACTTCCACAAAAGCAAAACTTGAACTCTGTAGATTTGTTATTATTATGAAAAAAAAACCAAAAAACCCCAACACAATTGTTTCCTTACCCCAGGATGCAGAGCTGAAGTGTTTCCTAACCCTTCACCTTTGTCTGAGAGAAGCATGGTGCCCCATGATGCAGCAGCTATGTGACATGGACATTATGCCCCCAGCCCAGTATGGCATCATCTATTTATCTTTCAGCAAACTCTCCCATTCCTGGCCTCCCAAACAATTTTACCATCCCTCTGCCAGTATTATCCTGGTAGCAGTACTCTCATAAGTCTGCAACATGTAAGAACTTCCCCCCTTTCCTTGCAGTGGAGATCATCGGGTTTCGCAGGGAGGGAAAGTGAGCAAAGCCACCCCTGGGCAATGCTGGAGGAAGCTGGGATCAAACTGCAGTCCTTCTGGTCCAAAACAGAAGAAAGTTTCTCATGGCTGAGTCCCCAGTCCTGCCATGCAACTCCTTTGCCCCCATCCCTTTCCCTGGGATTTGATGGAACTGACTAATCAATTTCTCTGTGTCCAGTGAACCTCACTGCAGCACATCCATACTTGGAGCTCTGCCCAGCTGCAGGAACAGAGACTCCCACCCCAGATTTTGGGTGGAGATCGAAAGCAAGAGAAACCCCCCATAACAACCCAGGGAGCTCTCAGGGGTATTCACAAGTCCTCTCATTTCTTATTAATCACTTAGGCCAAGAACTCAAGTGTCGGCAGTTGTTGGCTGGGGTTGTTTTCCTTGCAGTTATCCACATGCAATTCATGCCTTGGAAAATGACCCATTTACCATCATGCATTGTTGCTTAGCTACATGCGCTTTCCCTCTAAGTTTTCCCAAATGGAAACATGGCTCTATTTGCTTTGGAGATCATTTTCCCTGGCTTTCTCTGCTTTACAGTAAATAAGCATAAGAAGAAGAGCCTCTGAAGGCTGAGTGGAGAAATAAAACAAACACCGTGGTGTAGGATGAGCATTTAAAATCCAGCATGTGAATGCAGTGCCTTCCTTGTCCATCCAAGGTGATTGGCGTGGAGGTTTTGAGCAAAGGCAACTTGCAGGTCAGGTTCATTAAGACCTTTTTTTGTCTGTCCTTTGCATAAAGGTTCTTTCCCTGCTGAAGATTTCCAAGCAATTTGGTTGAATAATTCTGTGTTTCCAAGAGAAGAGTATCATTTCCCTGGAGGACACGTGGGACTTCGGGGAACCGAGAACTCTGTGTCTCTGCTGCCACGCCTGCCTTGTGGAATCCTAGGTATCCTCCAGAAACATGCAGGAAAACACCTCCCTGCTACCTGCAAACCAGCACACTACTTTGTGCCACTAGACAAGACTTTACCCAAACCCCCAAAATTTCTCATGTTCACTAAGTCCTGACTACATTGTCATAGCGCATGGTGGGCACAGGCTGGCAGATCAGCCACTGCAGCATGAAGTTCAGCTTCCCAGCACACCTGGTAAATCTTTGGGCCATTTGCTGGAATCCTGAGCCCACCAGTGCCTATGCTGCACAGATGTCCTCAAAACATGCAACAAATCCAGAGTTTTTGTAGAGCACGAGCTTTACAGTCCACACACAGAGGGACTGCGCAGCACATGTTCGGCTGTGTCCTGGGATCACCGGTCTAGCTCACCGTGTGCCTTAGGGCTGAATTGTGCCGGCATGGTGCTTGTGTCCAGGATTTCCAGATGTCCAGCAGTTCATCTGTTCCTCAAGGATCAGACAAAACTTGCAACATCTTCAGATTTTACTAAGGACAAAGCTTTTGGGTAAAAAGGCAGCCAAGTCTCTCTCACAACACATAGGTTAGTAGAGGACTCAGTGGAAAACCTTTTGATTCCTGGTGCCATTAATGTGCTGGACATGAGCTCTTTGTGGAGAATAGACACAGCCATCATGCCAGAGCTTTCAGGAATGGGACGCTCTGAAGGGTGAGCTCTGCCCTGCCTTCTGCTGACAAAGCATAAAATGTGTATTATCTCTGAACAGAAAATGGGGAGTAATAAAGTAAATCATGTGATGTTGATTACCAGGTCAAAACACTAAACACTAAGGTTTAATACAACAGTTCCCAGGGTGCCAGAAAGTGAGGAGGGATATTGTACCTATGCAAATCTCGGCCGGTGGGTTGACATATCCCAAACGCTGCACTCTGTGAGAGCTGCCAGCACCTGAAGAAGCACCTTTACCCCCCTGTGGCTGGGAAGCTCTTATCTTGCTTCGACCAAGCATACACAATAGAGCTTTGTTTTGGGCGATACCTCCCAGGTGAACGGCCTCTTAGAAGTGCTTTGAGGAATTAAATGAGTGAAAATAGTAGCAGAGGGAGAGGGAGGGGAAGGGGAGAAAAACTTGCTGCTGCACTACAGGAGGTGAAGTCGGTCCATACTAAGCCCACTAAATAAGGAGCTGGGATTTATGTCAGTGAAAGAAGCAAATGTGTGACCCGGCTCCTTGGCACCAGAGGCACCTCATGACAATGTCTCATTCCCAAAGTGGGAATCCACTGTCCTCTGTGTCCCTGCAGCAAGGGTGGGGATGCTGCTGCTTGCAGATGCTGCCCAGGTCTGGGTGCTCCAGCCCCCAGCTCCCCACACACCAAGATCAGGCAACTCATCCTCATGGTATGGCCTCCTGGCCCCATCTCTCTGCAGTGGGTGTGTTTCAGCACAGGCATTCTGGGGAGGCCAGCAGGTGATGGTATCACACAGTGTGTCCTCTCCTTCCCTTTGCCATTGCATTTCTGCAGCTGAGGCCAAATCCTGCTTCTTGCAATCTCCTCTGGTCTCTTTGGCTGATGGGAGATGCCAGGTCTTTCTTGCCCTGGGCAAAGGAACACTTTGGCTCACTGCAGGCTGGGCACCTGCCTTAGGTCCTAGAGCTGAATCAGGCTAAGGGCAATTTTCCCAAATGGAAATCCCCCTGGTTTTATTGTCTTTGAAGCCTGGAAACACCTGCCTGTTGCTCAGGGAAACAAGGCAGGCTGGATAAGGGTCTGGCAGCACCTCCCCTTTGTTCTGTGTCCTTCCTGGGCACTCTTTGGAGCCCAACCCTGCCAGCACCCTGTGCCCCCCAATGGCTGGTTAGGAGTTGGCCGTGTGAAAGTCAAACATCAAAGGGCTCTTCCAGCAAGGGCTTTTTCCACATCAAATGCCTACCTCCAGTCCTGAGCCATTGGGGAGGGAACTCTTCATAAAAGGAGAGGGAAGATTAATATTATTTTTCAAAAGTATAATGGGAGGTTTCCACTCCCCAAGCACTTCAGAGTTGGTTTTTACACAAAGCCGGAATAATTTCAACCCCAAAGGAAAAAGAAAAATACATAAGAGGAGGTTAAAAATGCCTGAAAAAATAGTTAGTCTGAATAGAAATGTTCAGGTCACTGTCACTTTAGGGGCTGGAAGAGGCTGCTGCTGGGAGAGCCTGACTTTCCATAGGAATGCATGTCCTCCATCCTCAGAGCAGCAGGATTGTTCTGGATGCCTGCTTGAGCACGGGGAAACGAGAAGACCCAAGGATGGGCGGTCAGAACTGCAAAGTAGTGAGAAGAGGAAGGAGAGACAAGGGGTAGAGAAGATGCTGGAAGCACTCTGTTGGGCAAGCGGAACGGGAAAAGCCCGCTGTGAAGTACAGCCCTCCCTGAGACTCTCCGAGAGAAAGGCGGCACGAATCTGGCCGAGCGATGGGCTGGCAGCGTGCCTGGAGCATGGCATAGCTCTGCCTTGGAAAGGCACCTGCAGCCTCAGCATCTTCCTCTTACAAACATGCCACAGCATCACGGGGGAACCACAGTCCTGCAGCCTGACAGCCAGTTTCTGCTCTGTGAGCATGAGCCATTGGGCCAGACGAGTGTATGAACAATTATTTGATCATTTCCACTGCAGGAACCAACTTGACAAATACCTCCGATTCACAAGCTTGCAGTCTGCTTCTGAAAAACCAGACCAGGAGCAAGCTTCCACCCTGGAAAATCCCTTGCCTGTGTCTGCTGTGCATCCTTTCCCATGCTGGGGAAGGTTGGGCCAAATGCAGAAGGCACCATGGAGCTGGCAAAGCTGCTCTGCGGCAATGTCCCCAGGCTGGTGGGTTAGGAGTGGCAGGGCTTAGCTCCTGGGAGTTGGTCTGTCCTTGGGTGACTTAGTGCCTTGCTTGATTTCTGCTTCTTGGTCATTCAATAGAATGAAATTTTGCTAGTGTGTGCCTCACCTTCCTCCAGATTTGGGGTACAGATGTGAAGCAAAGTGTGGGACAGTCCTTGCAGACCCAAGCCTCACCGTCTTGGGTGACATGCACCCCTCAGTGATTTTCACTTAAAAGGAGGGTAGGGAGGAAATACTTGTGGATAAGGAAATGGAACATATTATCCTGAGGGCTCAGGGAAACTCTGTTGTTTAAGCCAAATCTTGCCTTTTCCCAATACTTGAAGTTACCCATCTGTGAAGAGGGCTGGAGCAGGCATCTTCACCCCATAAATCCCACTTAAGCCCTAAAGAAAATGCTTCAGTGGTGCTTCAGGTTCATCTGCTGGCCACAGGGACAAAGGCTTCACACTGTCCCAAGCAAGCAGAAAAATCCCTCAGTCCCTTGTCTGGAGATTGGAACCGGTGGCCAGAGGGCAGTGATGGGAGAAAGCAGCAGCAAGAGGGTGGTTGGGCAGCAGTTTGTGGGACTGTGCTGGCATCACTATGTGCCCCAGAATCCTTCCTGTGCACCCGGAGCCAAAGCAGAGGGGTGATGGCAGCTGCTTCTCCCCTCCCCCAGACACTGCCTGTTACCAGGAAGGTGGGGGAACCCTGGGACGTCGGCTCCGTGCTGATGCCGGGGTGTGACACGCGGCGGGTCAGTGCTGGGAAAGCCGAGGGGTGCACTGGAAACAGGAGACGCCTGCGGCTGACGAGTGCCAGTAGGACACGGCTGGTTCGCTGCCTGCGGGACTGCGAATGCCCTGCCCAAAACAACTCGCTCAGATTTACTGTAAGCGGCAGCCAGGCCGTCCGTAGCTTGTGGGGAACATCCAGCCCTGCCTGCAGAAAGGGCTGCGGAAGCCAAGCTGGCCCCTTGCCAGCAGGCTGGAGGAGGGGAGCGGGGGGGCTCGGCAGCCCTGCCCCGGTGCAGCACCCTCGGCCTCGCACCCTGTGCCTGCTGCAGGCCCCAGAGCCTCGTTCGGGAGCACACGAGGTGGATTTTCTCTTGCCAGGTGCTTTCTACACCCAGCATAAGGAGGGGGAGACGCTGTGGATAGAGCCCCCGGTATGATTACACTGCCGCGGCACTGGGGCAGCTGGAGGAAAGGCAGGGAATTCCTGGCTGTGGCAGAAGCCCCTTACAAGCGGCACCGCAAAGGGACTCGGGCCGGGCTGGGTGCCGCTGGCTGGCAGCCAGCTCATCGCTGGGGCACTTGGGGCCACGGCAGAGCCGGGAAGCCCCCTGGCTGCGCCCAGCTTCCGGCCTTTGTGAGGGAGCCGGTGGCGGGGCGGTGGCAGTGGGATGGCGGCCATCATGTCATCCTGGCCCGGCCGCCATGGAGCCTCGCGTGTCCCTGCAGCCCGAGAGGTGCTGCCGGATGGCGGGACACCATGCAAGGTCTGGCTGAGGGGACTCGCCGTCCCCTCCCACGCAGCTGTGCTGGGAGGGAAATTTCCGATACTGCCGGCTTCCCAGAAGTCAGGGGAGGTTTCATCCCTGGCTCTGCCGTCTCAGCTCACGCGTCTTTCCCAGCTCAGCCTGTGACCCTGGCATGCGAGGCTTAGTGCCAGCAGTGTGGGGCAAGACCAAGGGTGGGCAGCCCGTCGGGCCAGGCTGTGTGGAGCCAGCCACAGAGCTCCAGCCCTTCTCCTGGCCGCTCTCCCAGTCAGACCATCTTTGCTGGTGGGTCTCCCGCAGCGCCACGTGCTGCCCAATGCCAGCCAGCTCAGTGACATCAGCACTTGCCATGTCCCTGTCCCCTTGCCCCAAAGCCTCACACCAAAATCCCCTATTGAGGCTCCATGGCCCCCAGCAGTGTTGTGTGCTGCAGGGCCAAGGGCCAGGAGTTTTGTCTCTCCCCTTCCTGGCACGGATGCAAAGCATCCTGTGAGGGAATGCCCGTAAAGGGAGGGATTCTGCTGGCATGAGCCACAGAGCTGGTGCCCACCAGTGGGCATAGGTGTCCTGGGCTCTGAGGATCAGTGGGCCTGGCCCTGTGCAGGCCACGGAGAACGCAGCTGCTCCAGGGTAGGATGGGGGAGTCAGGGGACACCGGCCATGTATCAGGTGACGCTGGGTATCAGGAGCATGACCATATCCTACAGCAGCCATCCCAACCTTCCCCAGCCACCCAGCATTGGCTTCAGATGTTTTCTGTTCTTACAAGAAATCCAGCTAAAAACAAGGGACTGTTCCAACCAGGTGGCTCCTCCAGAGCTTCTGCCTCTGCTCTGTGTTTAAGTAGCAGTGATTTTTGCTCATTTGCTCAAGAATGTCCAAATCCTTGCTCTGCATAGGCTCTGATTTTGAGCTCCAAGGACTGAAGGGCTCCTGCCACCTTCCCATCCCCTGCCTGTCCTGACTGTAGGGCCCGTTGCCAGAAGAAAACCTGAGCCTGGGACTTAAATGTCCAGCCCAAACCTGATGTGCCTGAGAAGGAGGAGTGCTGACCCTGATCTGTGCAGCCCTCCAGCACCAGCTCGGGCTTAACTCTCTCCTGTGCAGGAAGATTTGAAGCCTTCCAGTTAATTCCGGGAAGGAGTTAGCAAGTCATTGTGGCAGGCGGATTAGAGGCAGAGGTAAATGCTCCTGCTAAGTGTAATCTGGCTGGTTAAAAGCTCAGCTCAGCCTCTATCCCAGCGTTGTCCTTGCTTCTTATAAATACAAGAGACAATTCTGCAAACACAGACTTTTCTCATTGCCACACAAGGGAGTGGTGAGAACCTGTAGTTCTACCCCTCTCCCCAGGATATCATTAGGATTTATTACCAACCCCCAATGCCCTCCTTTCTCTGGGATGGGTTGGACACTGGCAGCCTCTTATCCTGTAGGTGCAGCAGGAGGGGGATTACAGTTCTTGGGGCCACAGGTCAGGGCAGGCAAAGGCAGAAGCAGCTCCTGACATTGGGGAAATGGGACTGGGGGCAGAGCCAGAGCCTTCTTTCTCCCCACAAGCCAGGGGTTCCTCCAATTCCATGCCCTGAGAAGCCCTCTGGATGGGATGGGACAGGAGTTGTGGGGCAATAGGAACTGGAAGGCTAGGAGTTCTGCTCACTGTGGAGTGTATAGCAACTCAAAACAGAAATGAAAAATAATCATAACTATGTAAAAATAGTTTACAGTTTCTTGGTTCTCTCTGAAAACTTCTGGAGCTGGTGGCCCTACGGGGGCACAAGAAGGTGGCAGGAGCCACTGGCCATGTGGCAGGAGCACCTGTATCCCTACTGTCCCCTGCAGGTGAGAGGACTCCCTGGGCAGTACTAGCCAGGACCCTGTGTGCCAACCCCAGGAGTTTGTGGGTGCCCTGGAGACAGTCCCTTGCTCCCACAAATGGAGGGTGCACAGATGACCTCTGCCAGGGGATTATGGCTGAAGTGGGGGGCTTTCACAGGAAGCATGAGCAGGCAGGGATCAGGGTCCTACCAGGATTAAGGTATTTTCCATGCATTTAAACTAGTTGTCATGAACCCAGAGCTGACCCAGAACACGACACCTGGGGGACAGGGAAGAAGAGGGGGGAGAAGCTCATGGCCACCCTGAAACCCACCACAGGGCTTGCAGGAAGCAGGGGGAAGTTGGTCAAAGAGGCTCGGAAGCCCCCAAAGCCCCAGAGATGATCTCTAGCCCCCAATTTGCAGAGGTGGACATGTGCTGCACAGCCCCAGTGAGGTGCCTGCTGATGGAGGAGAGCCTGGGGGACTTGGGGGAGGACAGCAGCAAGAAAGACCCAGGGAGACAGCAGAGCCCTGTGCCCACTCTGGGGCCAGGACAGAGGGGTCCATCATGAGAGACGTGAGAGCTGGGTGACTCCAGGAGCTTGGTAACCTTAATCCTCCCTTGGATTAATGCTTAGGGGAGCTGGGGACAGTGTGAGCCCTCGTGGTGAGCACAGCCCTGTAGTGGGGTCAGAGTGGGACAGAGGGCACAGGTTGAGGACACAAAGAGATGCAGGCAGTCCTGTGGCCTAGTCTGACATGCTGCCTCAGATTTTGTGGGCATGTTCCTGGCCCCTGCCCTCCCTGGGAGCAAAGGGATGGGCAGTGTGAGGACCAGCTCTGTGACAGGGTCACTTCTGGCTACGCTGCCTGGTTCTGAGAGGCTGCTTCTGCTCTGGCTCCACAGGGCCACTGCAGGCTGAACCCCTTGAGCCTGCCCAGGGTGGAAACCATCTGCCCTTGGAAGGATACTCTTCTGGGGGAATATCTGCCTGTAATGAAGTCTCTGGTATGAAATCCCTCTCTCATGATAAATTGGCTTTCCTGGGGCTGAGCTTTCAGCCTGGCTCAGAGGAACAGTGCGAGGATGCTCAGGGGTGCTCAGACAGCCCATGTTCCTACCCACACAGACCCTAGACTGAACCCAGACCCCAGCAGAGGACCCCCTAGCTTGTGGCATTAGGAGCCACCCTCCTCTGTAACCACTGGCCATGCTGGGGGTCTTGCAAGGCCATGCAGAACAGCCTCAGCCCCAGCACTTCCACTGGTCCCAGCGTACCAGGACCCCACACCAGATCCCTGTCCCCAGCCCCAGCTGAGCAGGAAATGCCACATGGATACACTTAGAGGAGGTTCCCACCCCCTGGCAGTGTGGGTACAGCTCTCTCCTGAGCATCACCTGGTCCCACCTCTTTGCCAGGCACCTGGCTTCAGCATGAAGGTGCCCCATGACCCCAGTCACCAGTTACATGTCCTCCACCACTCCAAAGGCTTAGCCCCTCATGGGAATCCCCTGTCCTGTGCCTAATCCACACCATGGCTCTACGCTACCCAAACCTGCCCCCAGTCCCAGGGAGCTGCCACAGGACATTGTCACCCATCCTGATGTGGCCAGTGTCACCTTGGGTGCCTCCCTGGTGGGATGGGAGTGGCCTTGCAGGGGCTGCAGGTGCGGTGTGCCTGTCCCCTGGGGCAGTGAGGCAGGATGGGATGTGCTGTCCTAAGTGGCATCTTAACTAGATCTGATCCAGTCTTGCAAAGCCACAGCGCCTTCAATTCCCTTAGCACTCCAAATCTGCTACTGTGCATCTAAGCGGATTATTTTAAATACCCCATGATGGACTGCTCCTTTGTAATATAAACCAGCCTCATGTGTCCCATTCCCCTCCTATTTGCTGTAATTTAGCTGCAGCTGTGACAGCTAGAAGTCTCCCCATCTCCCCCTGCTCCCTAGGAAACATCCCTTGTACCAGCCCCTTCCCCAAATCCTCTCTCCCCTGTGCTGCTGGATCCTGGTGATGCTCCCCTCCACACAGCCTTTAAGCTCTAGGGGTGAGTGATGGCTGTGGGACATGCTGCCCCAGAGCTGCTTCATCTCTACCCAGAGCTGAGCCCTGTACCAGCATCACTCCCACCTGCACCTTGGGGACAGGTCATGCCTCAGCTGCTTTTACCCAGAGAGGGGCCATGCAGGAGCCCTTTGGGTGGGTTTTGCCAGTTTTCAGGTTTTTGCTCGAGATGACTGGCTCTTACACCTCAGTCCTGCCATGAAGTCAGCCAAGAGAGAATATCCTGCCTCCCATTCCCCACTGGAGCAGGGGCTTGAGGAGCACAGGGGCTGTCCTGGAGCCCACCCAGCCCCACTCTCAGCAACGGCAAAGAAGCTGCCACTTTTCCAAGTGCTTCCCTTTGGGGCTTGTCTGATTAATGAAGGCTTGTTATTTCCAAACTGTTTGAAATCGTGTTTATTTTATCTGCTGCTGGATTCCTCTGACTCAGGGCTCATCGTTAACTGCCAAAGATGAGTGACAGATCCCACTAATTACAGCTAATGATGGCCTTAAAGGATCTCTGCACACACACGCGTGTTTGTGTGCACACATGCCAAGGGCCATTTATAATTTAAAGTGGGGAGAGTCGTTAGCATAAACCATGCCCGGATTAATTGCAGAGAGCAGACTCTCCAGGGAGGATGCTCGCCATGAGGTTGTGGTTTCAAGCACTGGATGCTGAGGATAGCATAGGCTGCCTGGCCAGTGGCAGCATGGTCCTGAGCTGAGTGTCAGCCTTGGAGACACCAAATGAAATCCACCACACAGGAAGTGTTTGGCGCAGACCAATTGGGAGGGACCAGAGGACACCAATATGAGGCATGGACGTGAGTGGCTCGGAGCCATGCAGGGACAATGGGAGCTGGTGTCCAGCCCCTGGAAGAGCTTTGTGGGGTGTTTTCCAGCTGTGAGGAGGACCATGCCCAAGAGACCCAGTTCTGCCCCAGTTTCTGTAGGAACAGGCAACTGGAGGAATGGGAGACATTTTTTATGGCTTTACTGAGGATAAAGCTGCAGGAGCACCAACCCCTTTACTAGACACCAGAAACCTCACCCAGGGGGCTGGGGTTAGCACTGCCCACTGCCCTGGAAGAGCTCTCCCCTCCAGTCGCTGAGTAACCCAGCCCTGATGTGATGACTTTGCTTTTATATTTTGCCCCAGGAAGAAAAGAGGGAAGATGGAGACAATGAGGCATTCTCTGCCCCTGGAGTATGCAGAACTAGAGGCAGCGGTTGCAGGGTCTCATGGCCACCACCCTGCCAAGGGGATGGGCAGAGTGGGCACATGCCATGGGCAGGCTGACTGGGGGCTTCCAAAACCTTCCACAGTGAAGTTTGTTCCAAGCCCTTCCCTAAACCAGCTTTCCACTTGCCTGGGCTGACTTTCACCTGTCCCTGTGAAGAGGGTACATAGGGACAGACCCATGTGTCCCCTGACTCCATCTCCTCATCCTTCTCCTCCTCGGGGATCCTAGTGATGCCCTTGCCCCTCTCCCTGTCCTGCCATCTCATGGAAGAGCTATCCAGAAGGAAACCAAAAGCTGTTCCAGATGGCAGAGAGGCTCAACAGAGCAGAACAGCTGTTCCCCAGTCCTTACCTTTCTGCAAACCAAATCCACCTTTCTTGGAAAAAAGTAATTCAAGCTCCTCAGTCTTCCTTGGAGCTGGTGAGCAGCAAGAGCAAAGTGCCAGCACTGGCTCCCTGGGGAGGGGAAGTGCCATCCTGCAAAGTGCTTCTATATTGGTCTCTGCCATGAGCAGGTCTAAATTGGAAATGATGGCAGCAGCAAGTGCCGGGATGCCGAGATGGACTCTGGGGCCCGCACAAAGTGATTTCAGGGGTTGGCTGTGCTTGGCCCAGGGGATGCCTGCCAGCACAGGACACTGCAGTTCTACTCCCACTAAAAGCTAGGTGGAAACGACTTGGGCAAAGGCTTTTGTCTTTCTTTTGGGAAAGACCAGATTCCCATCAAGACTGATGGCTTGTGAATTTGTCTAGGATCTTTTGAATTGTTATGGTCCCCAAAACGCTCAGGTTTCTCTTTCTGAAACACCCTCAATGTTCAATTTAAGGGTCTTGCAGAAGCAGCTGTCAGTAACAGTGGAGCAGAGCTTCCTTTAGACTTGTGCAGCCACTAAGTGGTTGTGGCTGTTCCTGAAACTGCCCAGGGAGGCTGTTTGGTCAGGGCCAGAGGAATCCTGGGGGCTTGTGCTCTCCTGACCCCATTCTACCCCCCGGCATGGTTTCCTTTGCTGTGGTTCCCCACTGGCATTTTACAAAGCCTTCTCCAGGTCACTTTAGCTTTAAACCCCACTGTAGCAGGGTCAGGAGGTAACAGGAAAAATGCTCTGGAGGACCCACAGGCTGGGAACACAGAAAGAACTGTCGTGGAAGTAAGAGCAGAGCCAGCCATGCTGGACCACGCTTACCACGTTTTTTTACCCACTTCACCATGCTCAGCACCATTTTGCCACAGACACAGAGCTCTAGTGGCATTGGTGACCTTGTGGACATCAGTCTGCAGAGTCCATGTCTATGGTACATGGGTAGCTTTGAGGTCCCAGGGCAGCTTTGGGGTGTGCAGAGCTGAGCAGTCACTCCCAAGCCTAGGTGATGTTTTTCCCCTCTATGCTGTGGCCAGGGAGGGTGAGAGCCATGCGAGGCATGGGGCATGTGGCAGGGCAGGCCACCACGAGGCACCACGCTACAAGCTGCTTGCTCAGCAGCATGCTGAACCCTGCCCAAATCGCCCCTGTGATCACCATCACCCAGTGAGAGCCCAAATGCAAAGAAAACAGGGAAGCAGCTGAAAAAATAACGTGTTGCCATGGCACTGTGCACGCCAGGTTGGAAATTTGGGATGGTGCCGAAGCACAGCCTTGGATGCTCCTCCTGCCCCAGCGTATGAAGAGCCAACACAGAATGGAGAAAGAAGAAGTGCCAGAAGCCAGAGGGAAGACATCCTCCTGGTGGCACCAGGGATGGGCTGTCAGGGCTTGTGGGTCCTCCAGGTACTTGGGAAGAGCCAGGGATGCTGTAGCCACATCTGTGTGGTGTGAGGTAAATGATCTGGACCTCGGTCCCTATCTCCTGACCATGACATGGTGCCAGGCTGCTCAGTGAGGTGCCAGCCTCTGTGGGTACCCCAGCCCCTTCACCACCTGCAACCCTCCCCAAATCCCAGAAGTATTCAAAAGATGGAGAAATCTACTTAACCAAAGAACAGCCACAAGTTCCCAGAGACAGTCCCATGGGGCAGTCAGAAAAGAGATGAACTGGGCAGACACAACATTGCTGGGAGAACTGAAAGGTGATGCAGCCTTGAAATCAGGATGAGAAGCAATGCCAGTGCCTGTCTCACAACCCTGCAGGTACTACTGCCAGACTGAGACCACCAAACTCCTCGTACCTCTGCCCCGTGCCTCTGCTTATCTCCAGCATCAGCTGGCCCGGGGCAGAACAGGTCATGGCCCAGCTCTGTGCCCCTGGCCCTGCGGGTGTGGGCAGGGTGTAGGTGGAGGCAGCGGTCCCTGCCCTATCTGCCAGCCTCTGGGATTAGCTGTGCACATCGGGAGCAGCTCAAGCAGTGCCTGGGTAAGAACAGATAGACACAGATAAGGCAACCTGAATCCTGGGGAAGGCGAGCCAGCTTCATTAATCCCTGTGCATCCAGGCACTGACGAAGATCCTATCATCCCCTTTCTCTCCCCAGCAGCTTAAGTGTGGCTGTCAGTCCTGCCTCATGCAGGGACAAAACCCGGCGCTTGCATGGGGGGCCCCTCTTTCCCAGAGATGCTAAGTGGCTCCCATGGGGACAGTGCTGGTACAGGGGGACAGCCGGTGCAGGGATGCACAACCTGCCCAGGGATAGAGCTGATACAAGTGTCCACAGCCAGTGTGGAACACCACAGCTGGTACAGAGAGCAATGGATGGAGCAGGGATGTGCAGCCAGGATGGAGACCACCAACAGTGTGAGGAACACAGCTGCGATGGGGACCCAGCTGTCATGGGGACACATGCAGGGGGACTCTGTAGAGCCCAGGGAGACATAGTAATGCTGCAGGACAAAGGATGACCTGCAGTATCACCCACCCCTGTGATGGCTTGGGGTCATCCCCACATCCCTCCCCAGGTGCCGGCTCTCCAGCTGCAGCGAGCAGGAGGGTTCAGCACTGTGCAGGCACGTGGAGGGAGGGAAGCCCTGCCCAGTCCCTGCCGTGTCCCCATCGTTGTCATGCTGCAGGCTGCGCGGGGTCGGGTGCAGCTCGGTACTCCCCATCCCGTTAGCGCTGGCATGAAAGTGCCGCAGTCAGCTCGGTACTCCCCATCCTGCTAGCGCTGGCATGAAAGTGCCGCCACTGCGGCACCTGGGCCTGGCCGTGATCGCCACTTCCAGGTAAACAAATGAAACAAGCGTCTCAAATTCCCTCCCCCCCCCGCATTCCCGGCCACACAGACCCACCATTTAGCCCGCCGCCCCGCACAAACCTCCAGTGTTTGGGAGAGGGCTCCTGCTCCCCGCGAAGCACCGGGGGGGGACCCACTGCGGCCGGGCAGTTGACACCTGGCCAGGCTGGAGCGGGGCCAGTGGGCACAGAAAGAGACGCTGTGTTTTGGTCAGATCCTGCCGTGCTGGGGCAGGGGCAGAAAGGACCCCTTGTGTGCATGGGACCCAGGGATGTCCCCACGGCTTGGCTGTAAACAGGGTCCCATTAGGCCATGGCAGTGGGTACCAATGGCTCCTTGGAGTGGGAGCCCAAAGGGGTGAGGGAGTCAGAGGCAGGGATGCTGTGCTGCCATCAAAAACGTTTACAAAAAGTCACAAAAACAGTGAAGACGATTGACCAGGGGCACATGCAAGTGGTGGCAGAGGCAGGAGCAGGAGGCAGCTTTCCCTGTGCATGACCTTGTCATTTACAAGGATGAGAGAAGAGTGACAGTTCCTGCCCCTTGGGCTCTTCTTCTCCAACCTCCCAGCCCTCTCCCCAGACTTTCCTTGGCTAGGGGTCCGTCCTGCAGCACATCCTGTGATGCTCGGGCCATGAAAGGGGCGCAGAGGGATGCCCATCCCTCTAGGGAGCCTAACACTGAGCTGAGCACATCCCTGCCTCAGCCATGACAGTCACTGTGGGGCCAGGCTGAAATGGAGAGGGGAAAGCAGGAGGCAGAGCCTCGATGCTCCAGCATCCCAGCTGTTCCTTCTGCTGCCTCCATCATCCAAAAACAGCCATCAGTGCTGTTGCTGGGGATATTGTCCCCTCCTCCATGCCTGGCACCTTCCTCCCTTGCTGTCCCTGAGAAGGTGGTTTTCCTCCCCAAGGAGCGCAGGGAAAGCATTTTCCACCACAGCAGATGAAAATGGATTCCAATCCAATTTTACCCTAGTACCACTTCAGTGATTTTGATGGAGCTGCTCTGGATGGGTGCCGGTTGGAGCCAGAGGACAGCTGTCGTGGCTCCGTAGACCAGGGGTTTCTTATCTGTGTCACCTTTGATTACTGTAATTGAAATCCTGCTCTGATCTGAGCCATGCCCGAACGTTTCTGCTGCCTGCGCGGCTCTCGGCTTGAACAGCAAAATGACGTTAATAGATTTTAAAGCCAGGCAAGGCCTGTAAGAGCATTTCTGCCTGACCTCCTGGATAGCAGCCGACAGCCACCGCTTACCCCAGTCCCGCGCTCCGCTGCTGGCACAGCCTGTCATCCCCCTGTGACTCATTTTCCCTCCTGGAAGCACAAATCCTGCCTTGCCCCAGAGCTGCTTGTGTGTCTGTGTTGGGTAGCCTGCCTCCTCCTACCCTTTTGGAGCAGAGCCAGCGTGCTCTCCAGGGAGGCAGGGTCCAGGGGTGCTGGTGGGATCATGGTGGGATCAGCTTCCCTACTCCAGCATGAAATTCCCCATGGGAAGCATTGCCCTTTTCTGGCATCTCCTGGTAGAAAGGGCAGCAGGGGGACATGCTGCTGCCCACCTGCTGCCAGGCAGGAAGCAGGGGATGGAAATGCCACTGCACAGGAGGGGATGCTCCTGGCTTTGGTGCTAAGCTGGACAGTCGGCTGTGGCTGGCGGTGTGGCCGGCGCTTTGTCACCCTTGCCATCTTCTTTTGTGAAGCTGCCCATGGTGTTTAGCCAGAGCTGCTGCAGCAGAAAGGGTGACGCCAGCCCAGACAGCGTCTGAGGGCAGGAGCCGGGAGGACACGCGCACTGGCACACACATTCCCGCAGTCTGGCTTGGCCAGCAGCTGGCACAGGGAGCGAGCCAGCCCTGACCACTATGGGACAGCAAAGCTGGTGGCTCCCTCTGCATTGGTGAGGTTTTGCTCAGCCAGTCTGACTTCTGGGAGCTGCCCTCTGGAACAGGCAGAGGTGTCCCAGGTTCAAAGCTCCACCCCAAGAGGATGGAATGCAAATCCTGAGGGCCAAACCCTGGCAGTGCCAGACAATCACCCTGAACCCCCAGGTTTTTCACGCTGGCAGCTTTCTTTCATGACCATACAGCTGAAAGCCAGCCAGTGTGTGCTGACACAGCAACCTGGGCTGGCACCAACAACCGTCTGACAGACCCATCCCAAAGCTTCAAATGCTGGCCAAAGGGAAAGCAGGCTGGCCAGACAGCAGGGCACTCCAGCACCCCACCACTGGCACAGTCTCCCCCTGGATCCTGGCTGGCCAAGCAGCAGTGTTTCCCCTCACGCTGGCGGGTCACGGGCCGGCGGAACACACAATGCTTGGGGTTATCCAGGCCTTATCAGCTCTGGCCACACAGTGCAGGCAGGAAAAGGGTTTCAATCCCAGCCGAGCCCTGTTTCCGTCAGGAGCCATTCCCTCTGTCACAGGGGAGGGCTGGACCATGCTGTGCTTTTGACACGGGGACCAGTGAAGCTGGGCTGTGGGGAGAGCAGGACCACAGGGCTCTCATCCCCCAGAAGTGTTGCCAGGCTCTCTCCTTTGTGCTGGGAAAGCTGCCTGTCTCCGAGCAATGCAGCTGTTCCTGCCCCAGCTTTACGCAGCAGAGCTGGTGAGTCCCAGGAAAGGGGCTGCCATTAGGACTTGCAGCAGAGGTCTGGGCTGGCTGAGACATCCTTTGCTGGGGGTCACTGCTCCCCATCCCAGGGAGGTATTCCAGAGCTCTGGCATGCCAGGAAAATGCCTGATCAGACCTGTACAGGCAACCTGAGAAATTCCACAGCAAAGGTCACCAATGCCAGCCACAGGGGGGAAACTGAGGTGTGAGGAGATAACATCCTTCCAGGGCTGCCCCAGCCTCTTAAAGCTGACTGGAGGAAGAGGACTGTGGCACAGGATCTCTCCTAGTTCCTCAGCCCAAACCCACAGGATCAGGGAATGCCTGGCCCCTGCTCCCCCAAACCCTGCAGCAGCACACACGGGGTGGGAAGGGGAGCTGGCGGAGGCACTGGCAAAGGCTGGGCTTGCTGTGAACCCCTCCCGTTCCATGATTAATTGAACACAGACTAAAATTAGCTGCGGAGGCAGCACCCCTGGGGTCTCCCAGCAGCATCCCACTGCCCGCCGGCTGCCTGCAAGTGGGTCAGGCAGCAGCTCCCTCCCAGCTGGGCACCCTGGGAGCTTGGGGGACCCCCATGCTCTGCTGAAGGTGGGATCATCCCTCCTAGCTCCACGGCACAGCTCTGCACCTCTCACCTTCCTGCTGCCACCCTTCTCGGAGGCTTTTCCCTCTCTGGTTTCACCGGCAGGGCTGCGTTATGAGGAGCAGCTGGGACGGCACAAGGCTGCCTTTTGGGATGGCGGGAGTGTGGATCCCCGTCATGTTCCTCCCCATGCCTTCAGGGATCTGTTATTTTTAGCCACTCTCCCTACCTCATGTTGCTAGCTCGGCTCTGGCTCTTTTCCCTCCCTTTCCCCAGCGTTAATTTGTTTTCTCTATATTATTTGCAGATTCGGGGAGGCAGAATGAGGTGTTTTGGCACAGGGGACCACTCAGCCATGGCTTCTTCATGCCGCTCTCCACCCAGGGTTTTGGTTGGGTTTTCTCCTGGCTATTTTTAACCCATGCCAGCAGCTCCAAGGGGATGAAACACCAAGGGGTAATGCAAATTTGAGGCTCCCTGTGGCGGATGTGCCAGGCCAGGTGGGAGGATGCTCGTGGTTGTGCAGGGATGCTCCCATGGAGGCAGGGCAGCACTTGGACACAGCCCCCAGCTGCACTCTCTGTGCTGGATTACATACAATGTCCCCTGCTCCCTCCTGACCCCCCACACATCTGAGCCTGCAACCTTCCCTGTGCCACATAAGCTGGGGAGAGCGGGAGGCTGGGCTTTTCCCTTGGATCCAGAAGAAAGCAAACAGGGAAAAAGTTAATTAAAATCTTCAAAGCCAGATTCTTCTAATTTGGCTTAACATGGCAGTCCTGCTCAGCACTGATACTGTCCCAGAGGTGCCTGCATGGGGCTTGGACTGGGAGGTACCCAGAGTGTCACATCACGGGATGTTCATGATATTGTCACCCACCACTGCCCCATTGCAGCCCTGCTGAGCACTGGGGATGGGGTGCCATGGAACTCAGCTCGGGGCTGGGCACCCGGGCACCAACCTTTGCACTGGACTGGATTTTGAAGCCACTGGAAGGGTGATTCCATGGGGAGGCTGTGCCTCGGTTTCCCCATGGCCCAGGGCTGCTAAACCTGCTTGTTGGGAAGGTGTTTTCAAGGCACCTGGGGTGGTGTTGATCCCCATCTCCTGGCATGATACCACTGTCCCACGTGAAGCAGGGCAGGGCTGGGGCTCCAGGGGGGCAGCAGGGGGTGTCTGCCTCAGCAGCAAAACAGCAGCCCTCATCCTAGGGGCTTCATCCCGGCACCACTGGTCCTGACCCCTCCAGCCACTGCCCTGAACGAGGAAAGGGACATCTTCCTTGCCCAGTTCCCACTCCTTTCTCCAAAAGGATCCAAAAATCCTCTTGTTTTTTCCAGAAAGCTACGTCACAGGACAGCGATGCTCCTGCCCGAGCGCTCTGCCGCCTAACTCTGCCTCCTGCCCCCGCTTTTGGGTTTTTTTGGTGGTGGGTTGAGAGTTTTTTTTCAGAACTTTTGGCTGCATAGTGAATAAAGGCATCCTGCTGTCTGAGGGCTAACGGCTTGTTGGAGAGATAATAAAGCAAAGGGGAGTAAATTAAAGTGACTATAAATAGCACCAGGAGAGGAAAAGGAGATGAAGTCATCTTCCTTCAGCTGAGCTGGTATTTGCATCACTCCTTCCCTTTGCCTTCCCCTGCCCCCTCACCCTGCTCGGAAAACAGTCATTCCCATACACTAGGATCCTGCTGTGGGCTCTGTATGCCCCCCTGGGCCCCCACAGGGATGAGAAATGTCCTCCTGGGGTGTCTGCCCAGTGCTGGGGACTTGCTGGAGAGCACAGCAAGGTGGCCTGAATGTAGTCACTTGGCCACAGGCTCCATTGCAGCTTCCCCATGCATCTGGCATTGCCCTGTGCAAACCAGAGAATGGCCCTATGCAAACCAGTGTGTCCAGCATGACCCCAGTGCTGCATCCTAGGAATAGCTTTCAAGAGCCATCACAAACCCATTTTCTCTGTTGCAGCTCATAAAACGGTCAGCTAAAGAGACCCCCCAGGAGCAGAGCCTGGAGAAAGGGACATTGCAAACCCAACAACAGCAAGTTCCCCCAGAGAAGCCCCTCCAGGAACCAAATTTCATAATTTACGTTTTTATTCTTTAAGATTTTAACAACCAAGACTCAAAAACTCCCCCATCAGTCCCAGGACACATGGGAGAGGAAGGATCCTGGCCCTGCAGGAGCCTCCCTGGAATTAGCAGACAGCTTCAGATCTCTCTCCAAATGTCTCCCTGGCGAGGAGGCCACTGTCCCTGCAGCCCCAAGCCCCCCAGCTGCCCCCTCACATGAGGTATATTTACATCTGAGTCAGAATGAGGTCACACCACGGTTTCCTTATGTCAGCTACCGACTCCTATTCCTGTGCTATGCGCACACACCCGCCGTGTTATTGCAAGGTATTTATAGCTATTTTACATGTATAATTATGAAACCACAACTCCCCCCACACACAAAAATAATCCCGGTGCCGGGATGCAGGGGAGTGGGGCCAGGGTGATGGGAGCAGGACCAGGGCATGGACTGAACCGCTAATAATAATTCTTTGCACTTTATATATAGCCCCTTTCATCCACAGCTCTCAAAATCGCTTTGCAGGCATTTAATTAAGCTTCCCAAAATCCTAATGTGATGACAGCCAAGTAATAATATCCTCACTTTTGGGTACAAAGAGCGGGGAAGTGGCAGGACTTGCCTGAAGTCCCACATCGAGTCCAGGTGCCCTGTGTCCTGACGCCCCACGCTTGTGGGATGACCACAGGGGAGATTTTGGCTCAGAAAGGGGATGAGGACCTCAAGATCCTGCCCAGCCCCTCTCCCCAGTTTGGGGTGGTGACAACTGATGACTCTACAAAGTCTGGGGATGGCAGCAGTGACCCCAGGGACTGCTGGGCTGCAGCTGCCCATCAGCTGGATCAGCAGGTGGAAGAGACAGATGCATCCTGACAAACTCATGGGTGAGAGCTTGGGGGAGAGCAATAAATGAGATGACAGGTCTGAAAGGGCTGATTTATGAGGAATATTAAGAGTCGTAATCCTGCCTGGCCTGGCCATCCCCCAGGGAGGCAGGGTGGTGACAAGGACCCAGAGACATCACAAACCAACAGGATTCACTGGGGCCAGCGCCAATATATCTCCAAACAGGAGGGCTGGAAGCAATTGTGCCTCTCAGGCATCTGGGCAGCTCGGTGTGGGGGAGCAGACGGGTCTCAGTGGCAGCCTGGAGACGGGATCCCACAAAGATGGGTCTCTGTGGCCTCAGGGTCTGAGGTTGGTGCTCCCCTGAGCACCCTCTCTCCCTCCCATGTACATCCCTACTTGGACGGACCAGTTGCTCCCCATCCTTGGAGTGCTGCAGAGGGCACAGGGAGCATGTGCTTCAGGTTTGGACACTGATGGGATCACAAGCTGCCACCCAGCAAGAGGGACATGGCAAGAGAAGGTGGCCAGCAGAGCAAAAGAGTGAGGAGGTGCTAGAGACAAACACTGGTGTTGGCAATGAAAGGGGCAGGACTGCAGCCCTGGGGATGAGGCTCATTAACATCTGCAGAAAAAGCCATTCTCCTGGCTGCTGTCCATGCATGGAGAGGAGGGGGCCAAGTGCCTGTCCTCATCCCC
This sequence comes from Tichodroma muraria, assembly GCA_013390105.1. Taxonomy (NCBI): domain Eukaryota; kingdom Metazoa; phylum Chordata; class Aves; order Passeriformes; family Sittidae; genus Tichodroma; species Tichodroma muraria. The sequence goes on from WAAG01021430.1 coordinate 52,296, forward strand.
ACCCTGGGGATGCCCTGTGGGGGAAGCAGCAGTGGATGCAGTGTGATTCTGCACACATGGGGATGAAATGCAAGTCGAAAATCATAAACCCTGACTGGATCCTGTAGCAAGTACCATCCTGCCATTTTGTGGTCATGCTGCTATTTTTTTCCTCACAGATTATATCCAGATCCCTGCTCTCTGAATCAAGATGCACACGAGTCCCCCACCAAGAGCTCCCAACTCATACCAAGCCCCCAAGATGGGGAAGCAGAACCTGTTTGCATCACAAACCCAGGGACCAGAGAGCAATGAGAGACATGAAGCCAGAAAACAGCTGCAAACCTGAGGGGCTGCAAAGAAATGCCCCCAAATTGTTGTCTCAGAGGAGAAAGGAGAGAGGGAAATGGGACAGGAAGCCAGCACAGCCTGGGCACTGTCACAGGGACATAAGCACCTTCTCATCACTGCATCAGCCACTGAAACTGCCCCCTGACTTGCTGCAATCACTGCTCCGAATGTCACACCCGCTGTCGCCCTCCGCCACCAGCCATACGTCTCTTACCAGGAGCTGTTGGCAGCTCTGCCACCTCACTGGCCATGATGAAGGACTCAAGGATCCTTGCACGGAGCTCAGGGCCTGCCTCAGTGCTGAGAGGAGAAGGAGAGGTGTGTGAGGACACCAGCAGTTCCCCCTACCTGGAGACCCCCAACTCCCTGGAACAGCAGCCAGCTACCCCAGTGGATCTGCTGTGGGACTGAGGCAATGCTGTGAATCCCAATCTCATGCATGCATCATGCCTGGTCACTTTGGGAATGGGTGTCCTATCTGAGCATCACAGCTGGAACAGCACCTTCCAGGTCTGGCCTCCCCCTTCGGAGAACCCTGTGCCTGGGGCACCGGTGTGCTGACATGCAGAAAAACCAGCTTGGCTGGGTCAGCCTGTCCGTGGGCACCCTCCTCTCACCCACCCTGCCCCGTGCATGGCAGGGGACCTCACCTGGCCGCCACAGGGCGCAGAAGCAGCTCCCCGAAGAGCTCTCCGAGGAGCCGGGGTGAGAGGCGGCTGCGGTGGCTGCCCTGGCACAGGTGACAGAAGTGGCGGGCGAGCTGGCGCAGGAGCAGTGCCTGTGGCTGTGGCAGGGCTGGGGGGGCCAACAGGGCTCTGGCTCGCTGGCCACATTCCTCCAGGCCTGGGGTCTCTGTAGCAGAGGGGACACAAGGAAAAATGATCAGTTTGGGAGGCCAGGGGCATCCCCATGCCTCTCCTGAGAGCCCAGCACCTACCAGCACCCAGGGCATGAGCTGTGGCAGTTCTCTGCTCCCCGCAGAGACCCAAAAAAACCTGACCTCAACCTCTCCCAGCACTATTTCTTTGCAACCCATCCCAGACAGGCCATGGGACTTGTGGATATCCTAGAGACTGCAGAGATGATTTCTTCAGGGTCTTGGCCACTTCTTTCTGGGGTCTGCCTGCCCCATTTACCCACTCACACCACCCCAGCTCAGGTTGCCAGTTGCCTTTAGCACATTCCCCCTGTCAGCACATCCAGGGAGGGAGCTCAGAGGGCTGAGCTGCTCACCTGGTAGGGGCTGCACCTCAAAATCCCTCACTGCTGCTTGAATGGAGAACAGTGAGAGCCGTGCCCTGTGCACAGCAAAGCCACAGTAAAGGCAGAACAAAGCAGAGGTTGGGAAATGGGCACCAGCTTGAAGATCTGCTGAATTTAAAGGCTCAGCCCTCCCCTGCAGAAACAGTGAGCTGGGAGGGAATAGGGCTTTTAGGAAGAAAAAAATAGTGTGCACCTGGGCTGCAGGTGGGGCTGCATGAGGCTCCTGCAGCCTCCTGCATCATGGTCTAACACCCCATGAAACAGAGCATGGGGAGGGCTGACTGGGGTGCAGCTGCTTCCAGTGATACTCGAATTGCCCATATGAATAAAATCAGGCACTTAATGGCATTGCACATCACAGAGGTGCTGCCAAAACCACTGTCACGGGTGCCCTGAGCAGCCCACAGCCCATGAGTTCCCACCATGTCCCCGGTGCCCTCTGGCAGCTTTGGCTGGGACTCCCTGGTCTTGTGAGCTGTGAGCTCAGCGCCCTGGGACTTCCATGCTGCCCCAGGCACAGGAAACAGCCACTCTCCAGCCATCCTCCATTCCTGCCTTGTCCCAGCCCTTTTTTCTGCTGGGGACAGGGAAATCCCCCGGGCTGGGTTGCTTTCAGCCGGCTTCAAAGCCCAGCTCTGCCGGGGGCTGACTCAGCTCCCCGCGGCTCTGTGCACCAGGACTGAGGCTTGGCCAGTGCCCAGCCAGCTCCCGACATCCATCCTTGGAGCCAGGGCGCGCCAGAGCCGGAGGGGCAGGGGTCTGGGATCCCCTCCAAAGCAGGTCTGCAACTCAGCCGTGTTGGCGATGGGGGTTGGTGAGCCCTTGTATCCAACAAACTGCTCCTGAGGGAAGTTTAGCTTCTCTCCAGGCCTCCCCTGCCGCAATTCCTGCTTTTTTTGCACCTTTGTGCACTTAGAGGATCCTGCAGAAGGCTCACAGCCAAAGGGAGAATTTGGTGATGTTTTTCCCTTCCTTTTGAAGGTGGTCATCGTGCTGCTTTCCCAGCTCTCAGCCTCAAGCAGGGCAGAGGAGCCTCGCAGGGCAGGCTGCCAAAACACAGCACCGTCTCCTCAAAGACTTATATTTTAATTTTTTCTTTTAAGCCCCAGAGAAATCCTCTTCCCATTGGTTTCTCCACCGTTCTGCCCCCTCCTCCTCCTGCCCCTGTTGTGCCAGGAGCAGAGCCCGCTGCAGCACAGGCTGCAGGGAAAGGCGCTTCCCTTTGAAGTTGCTTAACGAGGCAACCCAGCTAATTGCTTCCTAATTGCGTTTTTATCCTTGGAAGGGAGGCAGCCTTTGATTTCTCCTCTGACGGGTGAGGGGAAGGCAGCTTCTCTGTGCCACCAGCCCCAGGGGTATTTCTTCTAGCTCTGTGTCTCAGCACAGGGCAGGGAGGGTGGGGTGTGTTATCCCTCACCTTCTCCGTGCAACTCTTCTGCCTTGCTGGAGGCCACAAAGAGCCCGTGGCCTTTTCCCATCAGGACATGGTAGGAAAAGGCCACACTGGTCTGGCCAAGGGTGATCTTTTAGTGCCTCTTAAGGCAGCCAAGAATATGATCTGCACAAGCACTTATCTGCCTTGGGATGGGGAAGTGATGCTCAGAGATGGAGGGTACTGCAGCAACTGGCAGCAAGATGAGAGCTGCTGTGGAAGGGGAAGAAATCCTGGTTTCACAAGCAGCAAGGGGTTCAGGTCCTGTTGAACACAGTGCAAGGGTTTCCTTGTGTGCCTGGTGATGCCCACAGGCCCTTAGGCTGGGAGGGGTTGAGCAGCTCTGTGAGGACTCACTTGACATGGTTTTTGGTCCAGGCTCACTGTTGGGATGGACCGTGGGCTCTGCTGGCCTGGGTATGAGCCCTGCTCTGTTTATTTGAAAAGAAATCAAGTAAAACCAAAACCTTGAAGGTCTCATACATTTACACAGAGCCTCAAAAGCTTGCAGGGATCTAAAGGCACTTCCTAATGGCACTAAGCTGAAAAAGCTGAGAATTTTTTGTGCCCATATAAAGCCAGGAGTTAATGAGATTACAGGAAAAAATTCCCCGGCAGCAGAGCCAAAATATTATAATAACGCTTTCTTCTGGGGCCAGCATCACCCAGCCTTGGCAGCTGCCTGTCCTGGCAGGCAGCATCTCCTCCTCTGGGCACTGCAGAGGGAGAAGACCACGCTGTGCTGGGGGCAAAGCAGACCCCTGGGTCTCCTTTCTTTTCCAGAGCATCTCCCAAAATGCTGCCGTGCTGCTCCGGTACAGGTGATGTTCCCAATGGCCCTTCTTAGAATCTGCTCTTAGTGCAGCACTGGGCAAGGGATGGGGTCAGAGCCACCCTGGAGATGCTGGGGAGCCTTTCAAGGGGCTTTCCAAAGTTTCTCCAGCCCCACGGAGGTCCCAGGTATGGGGGGAGCCCATGTGTGCTTACCTTGAGCCATGTGGACCAAGTCACTGTAGAGAGCTGGAGGGATGAGGGGCGTGGGGAGCTCCTGGAGGTACCACTTCAGGGCATCCGCCAGTGTCTGGGCCTCGTACAGGTCCATGTCCACAGCTGAGGCATCTGGAGGCAGACAGACAGAGAGAACATGGTTCTTCCCCTCTGGCACAGAGCTCGGAGCTCTTCCATCCCTGTGGGCCTTCCTCCAGATGTGGGGGCTGATTTCCTTGCCCATGACCCCATCTCCCCAGTGGGGCAGTACATGATTTCACTGCCATCACTCCCCCAGCAAATATTCCTGTCCCAGTTCCCACTGACCCTGAGTTCCACGTACCCAAGGAGAGCACGAGGCAGCATCTCTGCTTTGAGTAAACTGTATATCCACAGTAAATTTGAGTAAATCCAGTGCATAGGACAGGAAGTCTCACCATTCCACTGGGGTCCCACTACAGGATAGGACCCATGGGAAGAACTGAGCAACTACCCTAGGAATCTTCCAGTTTTCAGGGCCAGGTGCCATGTGCCAACCCCAGCCCAGCAGGAACTGCTTGGAAAATGCATCCATGGAATGGGGTTATGGTTCCCAGGCAATTCAAGTTGCTAAAGGCCCATGTGACCCCCAGTGATCCCAAAATGCTGTGAATGTGCCCCAACTGGCATCATTTCTCCTGGCCCTGCAAGGTGGCTGCCCTGGGGAGGATGAAGGATCCTGGTGAAGGATGCTCCAGGGATTCAGGAGAGCACACAGGGGGTCTGAGGCTACACAGCCTGGGCTCAGGGGCTCAGAGGTCCTGGGCTCAGGACAGAGGCAATGCCAGGAGCAAAAATGTCCCATGGTCTGTCAGGAGACAGAGGGTGGGATGTGTGTCTCTGAGCCTCATGGCCAGGCTAGCACAGGAACATTGCTTCACCATGGTCCAGGGGGAAGAAGCCTTTCAGCATCCTTTGGTATTGCCTCATGTGTTTGTCTTGGAGGTCTCCCATCCTGGCTGGGCTGGGTGGTGGCTGTCTGGAGGGTGATGATGCCTTCTGCAAAGATCTGAAGGTTTCAAAATCTGGCTTTGTTTCAAACTGGACCCAAATGCAATGTTTTGAAATTCTGGTTGGAGAATTTGGAGGGTGAGGGGTATGGGAAGTTGGGAATAATAAAAAAGATGAACATGTTTGAAATGGTTTGAAATGGTTAATTTAAAAAAAGAAAATAAAATTTTTTACTTTCTTAAAGATGCTCTGTCAGACCTCAAATGGCCTGGAATGACAGAGAAGACTGTGGGCTTGCCCTGCTCTGAGCCCCCTTCCACTCCCCTCGCTGGGTCTTTACCCCCAGATGCAGCTTCACTGAAATTGGTGCCATTTTGCCATGTCCCAGCCCAGTATTTTCCAGCAGAAAATGTTGTGAGTCTCCAGCCACTCCATCTGTGTTTCCTTCTGGGGCAATAAACCCAAAAGAAGGGAGAAACGCTCTTTCCTAGGACAAGGAGGCTTACATTCAGTAGGGCTGGGATGGGGGACAACTGGGAAAAGCTGATTTTGAGCACCTTGACCTTGATCTCCTCTTGTTGGAGTGTCCCTGCTGTGGACCAGGCAGCCTGGGAGCCTGCCTGCCTGCATGGGAACACCAAGCTGCAGTGGGTCCCTTATGGCCAGTGCCTTCCATTTAGCTCCCAGACAGAGAGAAAACAGATTGGCCAATGCCTGAAGCGAAGCCTTTAACCCAGCCTTGGGAGACGCTACCTCACTGTCAGGAGCAAGCACCCGGCCGGCTGGGAACTGTGTCCTGGGGCAGCGTGGGGGCAGCCGGGACAGATGCCACCACGCTGGGGTAGGCAGCCATCCAGCGTGGCCACACGTGACCCAGGGCAAATGGGTGCTGCCTTTCTGGCACCCCGCAGCATCGTCCCATGGACCACTCTGCCCTTGGCATCCTCGAGGTGGGCAGGGCTGTGCCAGCTGCACCCTGGCCCCATTCTGGTCTGTGTTCATGCTCCCATCTCCCAGCCACACTTCTGGACCTTCTTGGCTGGCCAGAAGGGTTATTTCTGCCAGGCTTCGTGGGGACACGACAATCAATTCCCCATTTTTGCTAGCGCTTGCCCTGGAGATGTGAGCTAGCAGGTTGTCTCAAGCTGGGCAGGTGGAGGAGAGTGGGGTCAGGGATCCCCCAAGATGCTGCAACGCTTGTTTTTGGCTGAATACTCACAGTGCATGGCTAAAACCCAGGGATGCTGCTGGGGGGTCCCAGGGTCTCATTGCATTGCAGAGAGCTTTTCCCATCAGTGGAATGCACCGAGCAAACCCCAAAGCCCTTCCCACCCGCCACGAGGGTTTCTGCCGGGACCTGTCACTTTCCTTAAGGATGCTGGCACGGATTGAGGAGAGCAGCCACAAGCTGTTCCTGCGCAGGGAAGGGGCGGCTGCCGGGCGCTGGCCCCAGGCGATCAGCCCCGGGCTCCACCGTGGCCTAATTAGCTTGTTTGCCTCGTTAGGCATGAGCCTGGGGGGGTGTTCAAAGGGAAGGCTCAGCCGGTTTCAAAGCAAGATTCAAAAACATCTTTACACCCAGAGAGAGGCGTGTCGGGGGGACCAGGGGATTCACACCGCGCTGACAGGGTCTGATCGCTGTCATTCTCCGTGGCACGTCAACTAGAAGTAGCCATTAGCCTGTTGTCGCCATCCTCCTGGAAATGCAGCGCATCCTCCTGCCCCAGGAGGAACTCTCCTCCCGCCCCAGGAGCTGGCCTGGTGAGCTGGGTTCCCCATCAGGCTGAGACCACAACTGGGGGCTGCTCCGAGGTGTTCCGCAGCACCGGCTGTGCCCTGGCAGCTCGGGGAGGCTCAGCCGGCAGCTGGGGAAGGGTTAATCCCGGAGCCTTCCCAGACAATTACCACCGGCCTGACCCCACGGATGCTGCTCTCTTCTTATCTGGGGGAGATGATAACCAGCTATAAGAAGTTAATGAAGCTGCAGGATGAGTCAATGCTCTCCTGCTGCTCTCCAGATGTTCCCATCCTTTCCCCAGGGGAATGATGGAGGAATGACGGAGGGATTCCATCTGCCTGCCATAAATAGAAGGTAAACACCCCAAAACCCCAACCTTGACCCCATACCAATCCCCTCCAACACACAACCTGCTTGCTGACCTGCTGGCAGAGCAAGCATCTGGGGACCAGCAGCCAGCATGCCTTGCCCATGGAGGGGTGAAAAGCAGGAATAAATTTGGGACTGGGGACAGGGTGCGTGGGATGACCACCGGCCCAGAGGGAAAGACGCCCAGCCTCCTCCCACTGGGATTCCAGAGCCCACATCCCAGCGGAGGCAGAAAGGTGCTGCAGCTTTGGGCTGAGTCAGGCTGGGCAGGAAACTCCAGGACCTCTCCCGCAGCTGCAGCCAGCCGGGGAGGCGTGAGTAAGCCCCGAGTTTCGGTAACCGCGGAGGATGTTTAGCCAGCAGGGGCTGTGGGGGAGGTGGGGGGTGTTTTGAAGGAGAGGCTTGAGCAGGTTCTGGTAACCAGCTGTCCCCTGCATGTGGCCACAGGTGACGGCTGCTCCCACAGCCCTGAGCAGCTCGTGGGTGACAGGGTGTAGACCCTGCCCACCACCCAGAGCCCCCCTCCCAGAAGAGAGCTAAGCTGCACCCTGGCCACCGAGCGCTGCTGCAGAGAGATGCTCTCAGGTGTGTGGTCCCTGTGACAGAGGGACACCCAAACCACCCTGGGGCTGACTGAAATACCAACTTGGGAGTTTCCCTACCCCTTCTAGGCCTTTTAGCTGACCTTCTAGTTTTAGCTGTCAATGGGTGCTAGAGAGATGTCCTTGCTGTCCAGTTGTGGGGGCTGTACGTTCCCATCCACATGGATGCTGACCAGACATTCAAGGTCCTGGGCATCTCACAGCAAGGATTTACTGGGAAACTGTGCACCAAATCAGGGAGTATTTCCCAGCTTTGACTCAGCATCATTGTAACATCTCCCAGCCAGCTTGCTGGTTCCTTGTGCTGGGGACTTGGCAGCTGCCAGGACACCCCCTGCCCATGCACAGGAGCTCCTGCCAGCTCCAAACACTCTCCCAGCTGGGTTTCACCCCACTGTACCCTCGGCTTGCACTCAACCAGGGTAGGGCTGCTGGGATCCCTTTTGAGGGTGCCCACTGAGACTGCCTTTCCTCACCTCACCTCACCTTCCCTGAGGCAATCCCCTTCCTCAGTTTTCCCAGCAGCTATGGGAGGGGATGGCAAAAACTCACCCCCAGTTCTCCCTGATGGGTCTGGCAGGGATGTCTCTGCTCCTGTCGTTTATTTACCCTTCTTTCATCACCACCAAATATAAGAGATGAGCTCATGCCTCTCGCCAGGCTCTGACGACACGGGGTTTATTTCCACTGCAGGTATAAATAAAAAGCAGTGCCGCAGGCACCGGGGCGCCTCACGCTCGGGAGGAAAGTCATCCTGGTGGAATGAGCTTGGCCAGGGGAAACCAGAGCCCTTGGGGGCCTCTGATCCCCTGTGGCATGCCCGGGATGAGGATGGGGATGCGCTCCCTCCCTGTGCATTCACACCGTGGCGATGGGGGGAGCGGTGCGAGCCCCCACAAGGCGCTCCTCACTCCCCGACCCTTTCTGCCTAGCAGCAGCTCCTGGCAGCCCCGGTGAAGCCCCGGGACCCACCATTGCTCGCTAATCCCCACCGAGACCTGACCTAATTCCCGGGCACGTGAGCGTGTCTCCAGGCAGACTGCTCCGCGCCCGGGCCGCCGCTCACAGCGCGCAGGATGGCAGCGCAGCCCCGGCACGCCCGGAGACACCGGCTCCAATCCGCCTCGCTCTGCCGCCGCCTTCTCCCTGGCACCCGAGCCGCAGCCGGCTCTCGCCTGGCCCTGACAACAGCGGAGCCTCTTCCCATTGCTGCGCTTGTATCTGGGCAAGGGTCTCCGTGTTTACGTCTGCAGCTGGGCTCCAGAGCCTCGAGCAGAGCAGGGGTTATCCAAAGTGAGGGGGAGGTTTCAGTGCTTCGCCGCCATCCCGGAAGGGTTCAGTCCCATCTGAGCCATAGGGAGCACCCACGGACCTCTGGGGTGAGGACCCTGCAAGGTGTCTGTGCACTGTCCCCCACCAGGGAGGAGGGATAAGGACGCAGACCTTCCCTACTCAGCGGTGGCAGAGCACTGGCCGGACATTACACGCAGGACTTTGCAGCCATTTCCAAGCCAAAGCTCCCCCAGCTCGGGTCCCTCAGCTCTGAAGGGCGCCGGCACCCACCAGCCCACCCACAGCTCTGCTGCTATTACCCAGAGAATGTCCCAGGTTCTAGTAGCAGCCGTGAGAAGGCTGCCCGCCACATCCCAGGTGGAGAGGAGCGTGGACAGAACCCCGAGCAAGCCGGGGGGGAGAAGACATCAGGTCCGGGCACTGAAGCAGCTCATGCACCTCATGTACCCAGGCACTGTCGACTTAGGTGATTTGCCCCATCCCTTGTGCTCCAAACAGCTCCTGAGCTGCAGACAAGGACAGCAGGGGTGTTGGGAGCTGGAAACTCTTGGGGTCAGTGTGTGGCCTCACACCACAGAAATACCCCAGGATGTGAAGCAGGAGTGTTGGGGGCAGCAGGATGAAACTCTGCTTTATTCCTCTTTTTCAGCCCATACTCTTTCCCTGACACTGCAGGAGGGCTCCTGGCTGGCTGATCACCTCCCACCCTTTGGTGAGCTCCCCCCAGCCCCCTGTGAAGCTGCAGCTTTTCTTTAAGTCCCTTTTTGGTGCCACCATGTGACTCTGATTCTCATGTTCAGTGATGCTGCATGCCCCTCGCCTCTCTTAATTGTTGCACCATCTATCATGGAAATCCTAATTTTGGTGCACAGGCTCTAGACAGCAGTCAGATACCACCAACCTGCAGAATGTCACCAGTGCCAGGATGGGGACAGGCTCAGCTCAGACTGTAGAGCCTTGTGGAGCCACTCTGTCCAATGCTGTCACGAGGGTGGGAAACCATCCCAAGCCTGGCTGATGTTCGGCTCAGGCACTGCCCACAGGTAAGAACCCCACAGTAAGGGCTCTGAAAGGGCCAGGGATGGGGAAAGGGTTCAACCAGCACAATTCAGACAAGAGCCTGTGCTGCCAGCCCCAGGAACACAGTGCCCATGGGCTCCTAGGAACAGCCAGGGCTGCTGTGACTTGCGCGGCTCCTTGTCTCCCAAGGTCCTCCTCTTTCTTCCCACTGGAAGGTCAGATGCTCTTTCAGCAGAGAAAATATGCTGAGTTCTCTGACACATTGAGATATGGGGGTTAGAAAACCAACATTTGAACTTTTCCAGCCCTTGCTCCTTTTTCCTTGCACTCTCTAGCAGTTTTCCTGCCACCACTGCCAAACACCAGCACGATTTGGGTATTCACAGGGAAGCTGAAACCCCCGGAGGGAGCCCGGTTTTCTCCCCAGCTGAGACGTGGTTTGGTTCCAGCGGCCACCAACCCTGGCTCCGGTTTCTCCCCGTTCCCCAAGATGAAGCTTGACTTTTGCAGGCAGGCTGCTGGCAGAGATGGGACGCGGGAGGGGCGAACCACCAGGAGAACGGGAGGAAGGGAAATGTGACTCTCGCCTCTGTCCTCTCACACACCGGGCAAGCAAACCCCAATATTCCGTCAGGGCTGTTTTATTCCAAATGCAGTGAGAGAAGGCTTGTATGGGAGACAAAGCAGAGACGCCCTCCTGCCCTCTCCAGCCCAGTGTGGGCTCCAGCGGGGTCCTGGTCTGCAGGGGGTTGCAATGGGAGCAGGCTGCCAAGCTTGGCCTCTGCTGGGATGCTTGACTCTGTCAGGAACGTCATTCCCATCCTGTTGCACAGCATCCCTCTGGCATGGCTGAGTATCAGCCCCTTCAGCTGAAAGCTAATATGCTTGTGAGACTTGTCCTACCCCCTCCAGCTCTGGGGAGCTCTGACTTTGCCCAGGTCAGTGCTGCTGAGCACATGGGGCAGCCCCCTGAGGTGCCCAATTAAAGATTTTGGTCCCAGAGGAGATGTAGGCTTGGGAGTATCAAGTCTCCCAGGGCTTCTAGTGATTTTTAAGGGCTTTCAAATGTTTTGAAAACCACAATGGCATTTCTCTGACCAGTGCTGGGCCCTGCCGTGGGAGATGGACAGACCTGGACAGACCCACGAATGTCCAGAGCTCTGGCCAAGCCAGTGGGGTTTGCCCCTGGGCTGGGAGAATCTCCTAAGGCTGAGCAGGATTTTGGCAGTAACTGCTGTGGTGCTGCTCTGTGGGGAGCCCTGGACCTGCAGGGGATGCTGCACCAGCCACAAGGGAAGAATGGAGGACCCATAACTCCCGTACTCTTGGAAAACAAAACATCCCTCTCACGCTGGTATTGCTGCCCATGCCCAGCCTAGGCACCAGTGCCCAGGACAGTCCGGGGGATTGTTCTCGGATGCTTTCACCTCCTCCAGAGCTCAGCCAGGAAATCTGGCTCGGGGTACAGGGCTGTGAAGAAGAGCACCCACTGCTCCGGGCTTCCTCAGCCCACAGCTGGGGGAGAAGAATGGGGTGGTGGGGTGCCCCAACCCCCATCACCTCCGCGGGGAACGCAGCCCTCTTCGGGCAGTGGGGAAGGGGCATCCCTGGGAGCTTTAGCTCTCCTCTCCTGCATCCCTCCTTCCCCGCCCGGCGGGACTCGGCTCCCGGTGCGCGGGAAGCGATGAGGTCATGGTGCTTAATATAGCGATTTCATCACAGCCCTTCTCCCCAGCAACACCGCCCGGCTCCCGCCGCCCCCCGGCCGGCAGCGCCCGGGATGCGGTGGGATGCGGGGCCAGCCCGGGGCTGTGTGGGGCCGCCCGTGCCTGGTGTCACAGTGCCGCCCTCTGGGCACCGCGGCCGGAGGATGGGGATGCTCGATGCGCCCCGTATGCCCCAGAAACCGCCAGATCTGAGCGGCACGCTGGATCCCTCGCATCCCCCCCGCCCTGCGCCGTGTGCCATCCTATCCCAGCCGTGGATTTAGAAGCAGGTTTGGGGAGATGGTTTTCCCCTCCCCTCCCACCCTGCTCACGCCCCTAAGTCCTGCAAACAGCTCCCCATTCTTGTAAATAATAATCTTTCCCTTTCCTCTTTCTTTTTCCCTATCCGAAAGAGGCTTTCTCCCTGCCCTGCTTCTCAGATACAAAACCCTAGAGATTTAAAAACACAAGCATTTTTCTGTCCCCCACCCCCCCAAGAAAGAGATCCTACTGAAGCGCCCCTGCCCTGCACCTGCATCACTTTTAGCTGCACCACACGGGGAGAAGAGGGGGGGTCCGCATGCAGGCACAGCCTCACAGAGCTGGGATTAGGACTTGTGTGATCATGTTGGTGCCGTACCCCCTCCCTGCCAGGGCAGCATCACCTCCACAGCCCCCTTCCCTCCCGTGCTCCCGGGAGGGCCGCGGCTCTGGGACTCACCAGCCAGAAGGGCCTGTTTCAGCTCAGCATCCCCCAGCACGCCGGGGCCGGACCTGTAGAGCCCCTCGCTGTCGAGCCCTGGGACACAGACGGGAGAGAGGGGTTAGCGCTGAGCCCCGCTCCTCCTTCCCGACTCGGGGGCAGCAGGCAGGGGCTGAGAGCACCGCGCTCCCTCGCCCCGCCCGCGGGGGCTGGGGAGCACGGGGGGAGGTTTGGCTCTAGCGATGCTCTTGGGGCGCTCGGAACCGGGCAGAGCAGGTGGCTGTGTGTGCACCCGCGTGTGCCCTGAGGGTGGGGGCCGTGGTTCTCCGTACCTTGTTTTTCCAGAGCCTCGATGAGCCTGGCCACGGTCGGCAGCGCCTGCTCGGGGAGGACGGGGTGCTCGCTGAGCTCTGTCTGCCCGGGGAGTCCTGTGGTGAAAAGAAGGGGAGAAGGGGTTTGGAAATTCCTGCCTGCAGGAATTCCACTTTCCTCAGCTGCCCCAGGACAGAATCAAGCTGCTGCTTTGGCACAGCCACAACCAACACTTTGGCTCATGCATGTCTAATTTTGGAGCACTTCTCCCTTTATTTTATCCTCTTTTTGCAATAAGAGTCACCGTTGGGGGCTCAGCTGCTTGCTGAGATGCAAAGACCTGCTCAGGCATGTGCCCTGCCCGTGGGGAGCATCCCATCCTGGGCATGGAGATCCTCCAAGCCCAAACCCCTTCCCCGCTTCTCTTCCCATGGCACTGAGACTGCCCCTCTCATCACCCACAGCCCACAGTGACACGAGGCAGGAGCTGGGGACCCAGATCCATGCCCTCCACAGACACGTCTCTCTGCAGCTCTCACCTGCTTGGGTTCTCTGGTGTGCACAGCAGGGTTGAGCACAGGCCCATGGAGAACTCAGTCTCCCCTTGGCTGGTGCAGACCTCCCTCAGCCCCTGAAGAGCCCTTCAGCCAAACAGGGGCCAGACTTCCCACAGCACAAATCCCCATGTGCTACTGACTCCTGGGTTTTAGACCAAGGACACCTCAGTCCAGACCATGGCAGAGAGGAGCAAACCCCTTGGCAGGCAGGAGAGCAGCTGTCCTTACCCCAGGGCATGTTGTATCCATCCATCCCCCTTTATCACCCCAGCTGATAAACCCTTCCTGTGTGGGTTAAACCCAATGGAGACCTTGGCAGGGCAGTGCTAGGATTTCTCCCTGCTCTCTCTTTAGAAGCCTTGAGACCTCCAGAAAGGCAGGGGGCAGGGGGCTGGCAGGGGCTGCCACTGGCTGCAGCACACCAGGGCCCTGTGTGACTGCTGCAGCACAGACAGCATGTGGAAAGGCTAAAGAAAATATAAGAGGGACTTTGGGCAGGGCCACGCTGCCTTCAGTCTTTTGCAAAAAACATAACCTGGCTGCAACAGGTAGATCCAGGCTCTGATCCTCACTGTGATGATGCCCTGGTGCTCCCTGGAGAACAGATAATGATGCAAACCTGCCACTCGTGGGTGCCTGATCCAGACCCCAGGCACGGCCACAACCCTGAAGCACAGCAAGGGGGTCCCCTCTGCCACGCAGTGAGGGTGTGTTGGTGCCTTGGGTGGGAACAGGGAAGATTTCAGGGTTAAAAGCAAAGCGCATTGTTGGAAGCTCATGCAAAAATGTCCCCACTGCATGAGTGGTTTTGTAATTAGGGAAACTGGGCTTTTCCTCCAAATCAATGGCTTGGGGAAAAAGTGGTGACTGCAAAAAAATAACTTTCTCATTGCTGGGAATGGCAGGAATGGTCCCAAGCTGTGCCAGGCTGGACCCCAGCATCCTGATGCCCCACTCGACTCCAGGCCCAGGGGAAGTGGAGGTGATGCCTCATGGCAGTGGTGCTGCCCAGGACACCAAGTCAGGGGCAAAATAGCCAGCAAGATCTTGGAAGTCCCCTGGGACTCGGATCTGCTGCAGAGCCATTTTTGGGATGTTATTTAATTAAAAAAAGACCATTCCTCCCTGCAGAGCCAGCCCTGGCTCGAAAGCATGGCTGGGACGTGCAGTGTCTGTCATTCAGGGCTTCCTCCATGGCCTCAGCCAGCTCAGGGTCCCTGTGTGCCTCAGTGGGAACTGAGGGCACTTGGGGATGGGAGTGGAGGTATGCTGCTGTCACAGAAATATAAATTAGGGTGCTTTTTTTGCCAGAAAAATGTCCCTCAAACCTTCATCTGGAAATGGAATCAGCATGGGAAGAATTAAAAAAAATACCACGAAAAAAATGAAACCAGAAAAACCCTAAACAAAAACAAAAGTACCTTCTATTCCAAGAGGATGTCGGAGATTTTTACTCTAAGGGAAACCCTGTGAGCTGGGAGGTTTGGGTTTAAACTGACACAAAATGGCACACACTGCTCCCGTGCTGCAGAAAGATGTGGCTGTGGGACAGAACATCCCCCAAAGAGGTGCCTGCACACCCTGGCATGCCCCCAGGAAAGGCAGCCCATGGAGGGGCACCCCATGGCACAGCACTGGGAAGGCAGCACTCAGTGTGCCCCTGGACAGCAGGGCTGGACACCTGGCCATGGCCAGAGCACATCCTGCAGATGGCAGCGCCCTCCCCAGCCTACCCCAAAACCTGGCTTTAGGTTTCTTTAGGTTTTTTTCCCTACCAAAAACTATGGATTTTACATTTTTTAAAATTTTGTTATCTTTTCACCTGAGTGCACGCAGGGCTGGGGTGCCTACACTGAGACGTTTCACGTGGGCCAGGCTCTCCGGCCAGGACACGCTTCCTGCTGCGGACATTCCTGGATTTGTAGGGAATCTCCACATCCCCAGCAGCTGTGGGCAGGGGTCCCTGGGCACATCTCCCTCAGAGGGGAGCCCGTGGCACCCCCTGCGTGAGGGGCAGCAAAGGCAGAAACGAGAAGGTGGCTTCACCTTCCTTGGTGAGCAGGGCTGGAGAGCCCTGGGGTCTACTCCTGTCGGACCCGAAATCTCCTCCCAGCACTGAGTTTTCCAGGGCTCTGCCTGCTGAACAGTCGGAGGGCTCACCACTGAGCTGGACTGGGCAGGGGGCTCAAACCCCTCGTCTGGCTGGATAAACCCCCCCCAAAAATGGCCTCCACCCTCCTGCAAATCCAACATGTAGCTGCTCACGGAGCCTCACCAGTGCTGCTGGGACTGCGGCTGCCTTGGCGCACTGGTCGGGGAGGAGCACCTGCATTTTGGTGACGGGAGGTGTTGGGGGGGCCCAGTATCCTTCCCATGTGGTTGTGGGGCTGCACGTCAAGAACTGCACGGCAACCCCACACATGGACATGGATGGTGCCATGCCTAGCCCAGGAACCAGGTGGTCCCCACCTCAAATCATGGTGACAAGGGGGTCCTGAACTGTATTTTGAAGGGAGACGGACTCCTCATCAGTGAGTATCCCTCTAAACCCAGACCAAGGCACATCCCATGCCCAGCCAGCACAGGGGCTGCTCCTTTGGTTACCACACTGGTCCCAAACTGTGCGAGGAGGGTGTCTGAGGTGCCAGACCAGCAGCTGGGCAGGTTTTCCTGCCACAGCTGGAGGCCATGCTGCTCTCCAGCCCCAGGCCAGCACGGACAGCCATTTCTGCTCCATACATCCCGGAGCAGGAGAGCACCATGGCTTTGACTGGGGTCGCCGGGATGTGCCCAGCTGTAAGGGGGGGATTCTTACTTTGTTTTTATTTTTTTTAGCTCGTGTACATTGTGCAGCTGCTGTGAATTCCCTCCTGGCCCAGACGCACTTGGCCACAGTGAGTGGCGAGGGCAGAGCCAGCTGCACAAGCTCGGCAGATCCAGGCAGAGAAATGGCCGGATGCCCCTGTGCCAGGAAGGGTCCTGCCAAATGTCCCCCCCAGGGCTCTGCTGCAGCCCCCAGGGACAGAGGAGCCCCCCAGGGACTGACCACACCGCATGCCAAGATTGTCCCCTGTCCCAGCTTGCACAAAGTGACAGTGAGGCTGGGAGCTGGCTGAGGGCCAGCACTCGCCCGGGCACTGAGAGCAGCCTGAATCAGGTGCCGCAGTGGTGGGGAGAGGAGCAGTTGGAAAAAAGGTCCCCAGGGACCACCATGGGGCTTTCTGCTCCTCTCTGAGGGGCCAAAGGGGCCTTGCGTCTTCTCCTGTGCTCTCTCATGGATGTGGATCCCCTTGGACACCCCACGCCAGCACAGCAGCCAGCCTGGGATGCTGGTGAGGAGCAATCCCTGCAGCATGTTTGCCTGGGGGGTAGCGACACCCTGAGCATCCCCTGCCCCTCCTGAGTCTGCTTTGATACACCAGGGCAGATAATTTCCAGGACAACTTGATTTTCTGGGGCTGGATCCCCATCCCGAGCGTGGCTTCCCACCAAGCCACCTCAGCTGCAAGCATCCACCCCGGCTCCACACCACCCTCGCCGTGTTGCAGGGGACACCCACCCGTGGGCTCCCACCTTCCTGCTCCCCTCACACTCACCCCAGGGCGTGGGGGTCCCAGCGGGTGGCAGGGGCAAGGGCCGTGGCCTGGCCTTGGTGGCGGTGGTGGCGATGCGGGTGGGACCCAGGTACTCCACGTAGGTGCCGGGGAAGTCTCCGCGCTCCTTGGTGCGCTCGTTGACGCCGTGCAGCCAACCCTGGGGGTTGCGCTCGTCCCCGTCCTTGTAGTTGGGGTTGCTGAGCAGCCCGGCCCTGCTGACCGTCAGCACATCCCCGGGGCACAGCGCCAGGTCCTCCTCCCGGTCCTTCTGGTACTCGTAGAGAGCCCGGTACTGCAGCCCGTCCGAGGAGGCCATGGCGGCGGCGTGGCGCGGGTCACACGGCCCCGGCCCGCCGGGCTCCGCACGGGGCAGCTGGGGCTGGGCTGGGGCGGTGTGGGGCTGGGAGCGCTCCCTTCCCTGCACACAGGCGATGAAAGCCTCGGTGTTGGAAAATCTGCGAGATGGAGGGCGGCTCCTGACCCTTCAACCCCAGAACTGCTGTGGAGCCACACCAACGCCTGGGACTCCTTGGCTCAGGGGTGGGTAAGGAGCTGTTTCTTCACCGGGGCAAACGGAGGGGAGCGAGTGAGGCCGTTGGGGGTAGAGGGGACAGTCGTGGGTCCTCGTTAGCCCGGCCTCATCCGCACCGTGCTGGGGACATCCCTCCTCTGCCGGAGAGAAAGGCAGAGCGTTAGTGACCAAACCTCTGCCTTGACCTCAGCGTCGTGCCCGTCCCCCATCCCAGCCTCCCGGCACCAGGGAGAGCACAGCGGCTCGCTCGGCTCCCGCTTTCCAGGGAGCTCCCGCCAGCAGGGCTCGGCCACTGCACGCAAGGAAAGTACCGGCAAGAGTCTGGAAAGTAGGGCAAGAGATCACGCCACGGGTTTTTAAAATAGACATATGTGCTGAGAAACCTCCTGCCGCACGCAGCTCCCCTCCGGCAGCTCCAGCCTGGCATTGCTGCACCGAGCTGGCAAATGAAGATGTAGGTTTTTCATGTGGGTTTGTTGGGGTTTTTCTTTTTTTTTTTCCTTTTTTTTTTTTTTTTTAGGTTTTTTTGATGCATTTTTATATATTCCTCCAAGAGTGACATCATCCCTAGGGGGAAAGACTGTGCTGCTGCCGACCCACTGTCCCCCAGCTTCCAGCAGGACCCCGTGGAAGAGGGATGGAGGGATATGAGCAGCAGCCGTCTGTCTGTCCATCCATCCACCCGCCTCCCAGAGCCCTCCCGCCGCCCCTCCAGCCTTACCGGGCGCGGTGGCTCCAGCGGCGGGAGCGGAGAACGGGAGCGGAGCCGGCTCCCGGCCCCGCCGAGCCGCGCTCCGGCGGGGATGTCAGCGTCCCTCCT
>WAAG01021430.1:70577-100523 GCA_013390105.1 Tichodroma muraria
CCCTCCTCCCCCGGCGCGGTGGCCGGGCGGCCCCCCCGCCGCAGCGCGTCGGGGGGCGGGGGGCACCCGGCTACCGAGCAGGAGGAGGGAGAATTGTAGGAGTAGGTGGATGACTTCATTCCCAGATGCAGCATCTCTGCTCCCAAATATTGCATCTTCTGTAGGATGGAGATCTCCCATCTGTGGGTCTCCATCCATCCTCAGGGGTGCTAAAGGACAGCAGAGGACCCCATTGGAACACACACACACACACACACCCCCCATGCCAGCCAGCTCTCCCTGTGCACCCACATGGAATCCCATCCCTTAACCAGGCTAAAAAACACGCACAGGACAGGCAGGAGACGTCATGGAGAATCCCGGCTCAGGGATGCTCTGGTTCCTCACTCTCCTCCTGAGCTTGGGCAAGCTATCCCAGTATTTGTCTGCCTGTGAGGCACAGAGACATGGATGTGATGTTCCCAAAGGCTCAAAGGCTTGCTTTGGTGTTTTTTGTTTTTTTTAACTAAATCCTTGCTTCTCATGCTGACTTCTCTGAAATGGTTGTGGCTCCTTGTCTTTGCTGCAGGTTGGACATCCTAAAAATAGATGGTACCTAAAACACAGGCTCTGGGAAATGCACACTGGCTGAATCCAAGTCACTGCAGGCAGCAGTGCAGGGGTGGCATGCTTGGTGGAAGCCCAAGGAGGAATCCCAAGTTCTGGGAAAACTGAGGAAACAGACACAGAGGCCAGCAGAGCAATGCAGGAGATGTATGACTCTCCTCATCCATAATTTCAGTAACCCCCCACTCCTCTCCCTGTAGTGCACAGCCTGATGGTGCAGGGCAGCAGCATCCTGGGGGATTCCTCCCCAGCTGCACTTCCTTGGGCAGCACACAGCACCCATTGCCCCACTCCCCAGCTGGATCCAGCCCAGCTGCTGGTCCTTGGGCATTAAAAGGGATTTTTCTCTTCCTCATCCCATTTCTGCTGGCACCATGCTGCTGTTGCTGCTGGTGGGACAGAGTCAGAATTGGCTGTGAACAACCAGATGCTGCCCTCCCCACAGTCATGCTTCCCCAGTCATGTTCCCTGTGCCCCAGCAGGGCTGAAGAGGTTTTGCTGAGTGTCTAAAGCCCTGCCTGGTCTCCCCAATGTGTCCCACAGGGGTCTGAAGTCAGCCAGGCTGAGCACAGTGCCAGTGCTCTGGGGGTTGCCTGGGGAAAGGCAGGGAGGTGTTTCCCTCCTGGGGCAGGACCAGAGCTGGGGAGGCTGGCGGGTACATCACCATCCAGTGTTACCACCCATCCTACCCTGGGATCAGTCCAGGCCAGGAATCAACGCAGTCCTGTGTCTCAGGGGCAGGGGAACAACCTGGCATGACATCTCCCCTTCCCAGGATGCTGAGCAGGATCCCTCTTTCCCAGCGCAGATATCTTTCCTTCCTGATGCACCCTTGAGGTCCCCAAACACAAAGGCACCAATTCCTGCTGAAGCCAAGTTCCACTGCCCCCAACCCTGCAATGGCCGGATGGGGCTGAGCATCACCCCAGCTCTCACTGTCTGTCTCTTGTCCCAAGAGCGCCCAAAGCACCCCTTTCACCCCATTCCAGCTGCAGTGCACCAGGACCATTCCCAAAACTCTGCGCCCCGGCTGCCCCTCACCCTACGTCACCCCTACCTGGTTAATTTAACCCCCACAGCACTCCAGCCCAGAGTTCGGCACATCCCCCAAGGTGGGCAGAGGGCCCTCAGAGAGCACCCTGTGAAGGCTGTGAGAGGTGCTTCAGGCCTTTACTGATATTGATTGAGCCAGAGGAGCTGCTTGTCAGGCCCTGATTAATCCATCCCCGCTGGATTAATGAGCAGCACTCATGGCAATGAGAGCTTTGCCTTGGCTTCCCTGGCCTTGACTGTTCTGTGGAGAGAGCAGGAGGAGCTGTCCTTGCTCCTTGTACCTCACAGCTCCCTTCAGGCTGCCCTTGCTCCCTGCCTGGGCAGCCCAGGATGGCTCTGTGGGGAGGAGAGTGATGTTTCCTTGCTGGGGTCTCCATGCTCTGCAGCTTCTCTCCTCCCCTGGCTGGAGGGATAACCTTTGGTAGGAGCATTTCCAGGGAATGCTCAGCATCCACCTTGGCAGCCTGTCCTGGCCTTTCCAAACTGACAGGGGTCCCACTGCTCCCCTCGTTGCTTTTGGGGGCTGCCACGCTCGTGTCCAGGGAAGCTGGCCACATGGCTGTGAATAAATAGAGCATAAATAGAGCTGTTAACATGCCCGGCTGGAGAAAGTGAGGCTGCAGAACTGGGCTGAGCCCTTCCCAGACAGAAAAAACGTAAAGAAAAGGTTTTTGATTTTCTTTGACATTTCAGAGTTGACTTTTTTGGTATCACCAGTTTCCTCAATTTGGAATGGGCCTTGCTTTGCTTTCTCTTTAGGAGCAGGAAAACTCCCAGTCTCTTGGTTTTCTTCCAGAGTGGAAGAAACCACGGAGCTCAATCTCCCAGGACTGAGTTCTGGCTTCTCTGGATTTTGGTTTAGGGAGAGCCAAGTGCCTCTTCAAACAATGTCCCAGTGTGGCATCCACGGGATGAACCCGTCGCCACTTGCTCGCACAGCCGAGCTCTGCCACCGCCACCAAACTGCCTGCTGGGCTGGGGCTGCCCCGGGCCTGGGGAGGGAGAGGCTGGAGAAAACCCGAGGAACGTAAGGAAAGACTGGAGGTGCTGCTGGGGCTCTTTCCTGTGCCTCTCTGCAGGGCTGAAGCTTCGCAGCATGGCAGCTGCCAGGGGTGCTGGCAGGGCACCCCAGCGTGGCACTGGGGACCCAGGGCCCCTCAATGCCACCTCTCTGGGCAGCGGGCACAGCACACCCCAGGAGCAGAGCTGGGCCAGGTCCCACCCCCAGACCTGGGGAGAAAGCTCCAGCACCGAGCCAGCCCTGGCCATCCTCGCTGGCGAGCGGGCGGCGGAGGCTGCACAGCCTGGCTCCCGCCTGCGGCACCCGGAGCGCCGGCACTCGGGCACGGAGCCGGCCTGGTGCGACCCCGCGGCGCAGCCCTGCGCATCCCCGAACCCGCCCGCCTTGCCTTTACGGCAGCGGCCGCCTCGGCGTGGCCCTTGGTAAGGAATGCGAGAGGGATTTGCCGGCCTGGCCACGCGTGAGGAACAAGGAAACGCGATCCGGAGGGGTGGGCAGGCAGCCAGCGGCAGGGCAGGCTCGGGGGCTGGCTGAAGCTCAGCCCGGCATCAAAGGGACGTGGTCATCGAGCCCCTCGTTGGCTGCGTTATTAGCACACAGCTGGGACTGCACCGTGATTAACATCGGCTGCGTGAGGCACAGGGACAGATCCCCGCCCTGAGGGAGACACTGGCAGCCCCCTTTATCACCCCTGGATTTACACCTCGGGCCCGGCATGGCAGAGATCGCAGCACCAGACGGGGCAGCTCCTGCTTTTGGAACTCAAGTCGTGGTTTTGCACATGGCCACAGAACTGGGGAGGATTCCTCGGAAGTGGGAGCTGCAGCCACAGGGAAATCGGTGTGGTCCCACTGCCTGGTCCCTCCCAAGGTGGGGGAATTGGGATTTCCCCAGCTCTCCAGCCAAAATGATTTGAGTCCTTTTGAAGCTGAGAACTGAAATATTTCAAGACATCAAAAACTTTTGGCTGATGTGGATATTTATTTCTCTGCATCAGGAGGTGGGAAGTGATGAATTCAGCACAAATTTGCAACATTCAGTAACTTCCATCTGCAAATCCAAAGCCGGGTTCATCGCTGGCACATTGCAGTGTGCCCATCCATCCTGACTGCCCAGGTGTCTGGATGCTGGACAGACAGCTGGGTAGATGCTGCCAGCCCAAAACAGATGTGAAGTCCTTTGCAAAGGACTCACCTGGCTGGGGATATCCCAAAATCCTGCCAGTCACAGACTTGGCTGGTTTCCATGGCTGGTGTTGCATCGGACTTCTTACCCAGTGCTTTACCAGGAGGGAAACTGAGGCCACTTCCCTGCTCTCAGACTCCCAGGGCCAGGCTGCTTGGAGGAGCTTTGCTGCTCATGCCCTGATGAGAGGCATCCCCATGCCCCAGGGAAGGGGATGCTCAGGATCCAGCTGGCCTGTGGGAGAGGATGGGGACAGCAGGGAGATGGCGTGGCCTTCCTGGGAGAGAGGGACGTGGGAATGTCACTGGACTCGTCCTTCTGTGGTCAGGTCAGGCCTTCCCAGAGAACCAGAAGATCCAGCCCTGGCTCCCTAATGGGGCTCAGGTGGGTGATGCTGGGGAGCAGCCAAACCCCAGGCTGTGGCACCAGGTGCTGGAGGAGATGAGGGGAACAGTCTATAGCTTGTCCTCATTTTTTCCCTGTGGCTGGCAATGATTGGGAAGGAGAGCAAGTATTCATGTATTTGCCAAAAATTACTTTTGGAGTGGGGTATTGTGTGCAGCAAACAGGGTCAGGCTGGGATGGGGCAACTTCTGGGAGAGGGGCAATATGAGAGGGTTTTTTTCAGCTGTCCCCCTTTGGGAGAGGAATGAAGGCTGGCCCTGACTCTGAGCAGATTCCTGGAAGCTGCTGCAGAAAAGGGCTGAGGCTACAGGCAGTGAGGGCTACAGCCCCCAGCTGCAGCAAGGGTTGTGCTCCTACCCAGGGTGCCTGGGAGGGTTAGAGGCTTCCCCCAAATACCACTGGGATTCAGCTAGAGCCCAATGGGGCTGACTTCATCCTGCTGAAATGTATCATTACAGCCAGGCAGGGAATGTGCTGTGGGGTTTTGGGGGAGCTGGGTGTGGGGTGGAGCGTGCTGAGCACACAGAGCCTGGTTTCCTGCAGGATGAGGCCTCCCCTGCCTCCTGCATCGCTCTGTGGTTTGGACACACTGTGGGTACTGGCGAGGCGACCAGCACAACAAGCTCCTGCCCCAAAGGTGCACTGGATGGGCAAAGACCACTGCCAGGGGAAGGCCTGGGGAGGCACCATTTCCCCCCTGTGCGATGTGGCCCTTTCAGTCCTCCTCTGTGGGAAACCAGCCCTGTTTCAAAGCGCCTTTCCAAACAAAATCACTTTTGGCGGCCCTTAGGCAATGGCAGGTCTCCACCGGCTGCTCCAGCGCTGGCATTTGTCATGGCTGTCGCTGTCCTCTCCCGTCGTCACCCTGTTGTGACCCGGCCAGCAAAAATCCACCTCCCTGCGCAGCACTTGGGGACGGCCCGTGCACCTTCGGCTTTTCCTTTCGAGCCGGCTCGTGCGGCCGTTCCCCAGCGCCCTCCTTTGCCGGCTTCTCTTTTGGCCCAGGATACTGGAAATTTGGGTTTTGGAGAGATCCCCGCCTGAGGGGTGCCGAGAAGGGTGACCAGCAGGTCACCCACAGAATCAGCCTGTGAAGATGGGGTGCCTCAGCCCTGGCTGGCAGAGGGAGGCTGTGACCAGGGGGCTGTGAGTGCTGGGGGTGCCCACAGCTGGAAAACCCCACGCACGCGGAGCATCTCCCAGCATGCGGAGGAGGGCGCCGGGGTGGTACCCCCCCAGCTGCAGCCTGAAACACCCCCGGGGCAGATATCGCTGCCCCTCAGTGTCCCCACCGCAGGAGGGACCCCGCGGGGACACAGGCAGGGACCCCGGAGTGCGTCCCACGGAGGCAGCCAGCAGCAGAGGGCAGCAGGGCTCCGGGCTCCCCGCGACACCGAGGGGTGGCCCCGGCGGGGCCGGACGGGGCGGGGGGCTCCGGCGGCGGGGGCGGCCCCGAGCCGCGCCCGATTAAAGGGCGGCACCGGAGACGGTAGAGGCAGAGCGGGCTGGGGCCGGACGGGATAGGGTGTTGGGAGCTGCTCTCCCTTCAGGTAAGTTGGGCTCTCTCCCTCCCCGCCCGTGGGGACCCCCCGTTCTCCCCTGGAGGGGCGCTGGGCTCTCGGGACAGCAGCAGCTGTGCTGAGTGGGAGTTCCCCGGTAACCTCTCTGCTCTCCCCAGGTGCAAAGATGGGGTGCTTCACCTTTATCAAGGTCATGATGATCCTTTTCAACCTGGCTATCTTCGTAAGTGCGCCCGGGCGGCTGGGGTCTGCGGGAGGGGGTCCCGGGGAGCCCCCGGAACCGGGTGTGCGGTGGGTCTGGCTGGGCTTTCCTGCGCCTCCGGGCTCCTGTCTGTGGGCCATGGGGTGGAGAGTGTGGGCAGGTGGGTGTAGGTGGGACTTGCAAAGCCCAGAGGGCTGTGCCGTGCTCTGGGGACAATGGCTGTTGCATCAGCTGCCCTTGTCCCTCGCTGTGCTGAAGCTTGGGGGGTGCTGGGTGCCCCAGAGCAGGGGGTTTGCTGCATCCCTGCCTGGGGGTTCTACCTCTGTAGGGGAGCAGCCCCCGTGTGTGACTCTGGCTTTGGGGTTCTTGGATGTCGGGAACTCAGAGCACATCCAGGTTCTACTCCCACCCAGGGCAAAGGGTAGCGGAGCTCGCAAGAGCTGCCCTGGCACCGCAGGAACCACCTGGCAGGGGGTGTGGTAGGATGTAGCCCTGGGAAGGAGGGGGTGCAGAGCCTCCCGGCTCGCTCTACTGAAACCCTCTCTCTGTAAAGCTCCCGCCAGGGTTTGAGTGTGGTGGGGAAGGTCGAGCGAGCAGAGGGGAGGGCTGGCACAGACTGCAGGCAACCCAGAGTTGACCTTGCCCAGGAGTACATGATGGCTGGGGTCAGGGGCTGCTCAGCTTCTCCTCTGGGCGGGCAGGCAGCCGCCCTGTATGGAGGAACTTGTGGCAGCATGATGGTGGCCAGTGTCCAAACTTGCCATGTGGGGTCGTGGGGAGGCTGGGGGCACTGTTGGCTTGGCTGCTCTACTGCTGGCACTGAAACGCCTCAGGCTGGGGAGGGGGCAGCTGTGACAGTGCCCAGGGGATGTGCTGGTAGTGGGGTGTGTTTCAGGGTACTGACCTGTCTGGCAATGCCCTGAGCTGCCCGCAGTGCCATGAAGTCTTGCTTTGGTGTGGTGAAAACCTGCTGAGGGGAGAAACACCTGTGCCAGGGTCTTCCCCAAACATCAAATCTTGTGCCTCTCTGGAAGCTGACATTACCTTTCTCCTCCCAGCTCTGTGGTGGGACCCTCCTGGGAGTTGGCATCTGGGTCAAAGTGAATGGAGAATCATTCCTGAATATATTTGGAGCGCTCTCCTCTAGCATCCTGCAGGTTGTGAACGTGGCCTATCTCCTCATCGTCATTGGTGCCATCCTGCTGGTGATTGGCTTCCTTGGGTGCTACGGTGCCCAGAAGGAGAGCAAATGTCTCCTGATGATGGTATGGACCTGACTGATCTCCTTATCAAGCCTTGTTTGAGCTGGGTCTGTGGTGGGGGAGACCTGCTGGGCAGATTTCTATGTGGAGATGATCTCTCTGGATGTTTCCATGTGGTGACAGTGTCTGTGTGGCCCTTGGAAAGCCAGTGCTGGACTCAAAGTCTGCTCCAGGAAAGGGTGAGAAGAGAAAGGAGGGGGTGCTGAGTTGAGGTCTCTCTCTTGGAATGTGTCCAGAAAGCTCAGCCCATGCAGGTGGAGGGCTGGAGGACCCCAAGGTTGTACTGCTGCTGCCCAGGAGCAGAGCTGAAAGCAATGAGGAAGGAGGGCTGGAGCCCTGGGGAAGCAGATGAGTTCCAGGGGCCCCTGAGGATTGTGGCTGTTGGTTTGACCTCCCTCCCCTTGCTGTGTCCTAGTTCTTCTCAGTGGTGCTGATCATCTTCATTGCTGAAATTGCTGCTGCCGTGGTGGCTCTGGTCTTCACAGGTCTTGTAAGTGCAATACCTGAGTCTTGGGTTGGGCTGGTCTGGGACCTGTTCTACCCCTTGGGAAAACAGGAGACATGGGCTGGCAGTGCTGCCCTTGGGTGTGGAAGCTGTGTAGTGGCCAGTGCTGCAGGAAGAAGGGGTCTTGGTCACTGCTGGCACCAGCTACATGGGCAGGCTGGAGTAGCCTGAGGGTGGTGGGAACGGGGGTTCCTGTTATATCATAACCCTCTTATTTTGAGGACAAGTTTTGCCCACTTCTTTCTATTGAGCCCTTCACTCCCTAACCAGCTTAGGCTTGACACCTCCCCACCTCTGAGGGTAGGAGCCACTAGAGGAGGAGGAAGTGTCCATTGCCTCATGCTAAGCAAACTCACCCCCTTATTAGACACCTGAGAAACTACCTGGGGAGAAAGGTGACTGCCTCATTAGGCACAGGAGAAGTCAACTGCAGAGCAGACGTCATTCCTGGCTCCCTCCCTTAAGGCCGCTTATCAGATGATTCACTGGGCATGAGTGACCTTGGTGCCATAAAGTGCTGGTTAGTGGGGAAGGGGAAGACTTTCTGTGGGTCAAATGGACATGGTATGACTTCTGGCCATGCTGGGTCTTTTTGGTCTCATCTCCATAGGCTGAGACAGGTATGGGGGTGCTCAGCTCTGTGGTGCTCCCCAGGACCTTCTCTGATGGTGTTTTTCTGCCCTTTCTTCCAGGCAGAGACGTTGCTGACTGGTCTGGTGACCCCGCTCCTGAAGGAGAAGTATGGGGTGGATAGAACATTCACAGAGATCTGGAATATCACCATGACAGAGGTGTGCTGAGCCTTATGGACCTCCCCTGTGGGGATGGCATCCTCCCGACATGGGCTAGGTGGTGCATGTCTGGTTAGAACAGTGAGATGGAAGTGGGGACACATCACAATCCTGGATGTGCTGACCTGTCACCTTCTCAATTTCCCAGGTTCCTGGGAACTACCCGCTTGGGACCTAGTGGGGTGAGAGCTGTATGTGATGGTGTGTGGGGCAAAATCCTGGTCCCAAGGTGACTACTGAGCAGCTCACTAAGCAGGATTAGGAGCTGGGTGACACCCTCCATGAGCAGTGGGGTTCAGATGGTGTCAGAGCCTGCAGGGAGACCTGAAGGATGCTCTTCCCATCCCTTCCTCTCTTTTCCTCTTAGGTTCACTGCTGTGGCCTGAATAACTACACAGACTTCAACAACTCCTACTTTTATGAGACACACGGCAGCTACCCCAGGCAGTGCTGTGACATGCAGGAGCCCTGCAACAGCACGCTGGCTGCAGAAACAGACGTCAAGGTAAGGACGTGACGGTCTGGTGGCTCTTGCCCGCTGGCAGAGCCTGACTTGGGGTGTGCCTGGGCATGGGGAGAGAGACCTCTCCTGTAGCTCCAACCCCAGCTCTGCACATGGTGGTCCCTAGGGCTTTAAGTTCTGGGGGCATGCTGTGGTGGCCTTGGCTTGTTCCTGGCAGAAACAAGTAAAGCTGTTATGTTGCTCTGGTCCTAAAGAGAATAGAGTGGCATGCCTGGTGCTGGGCATGAGCCCAGGCACCACTATGCCTTTTTGGGTGATTTCCCTGCTTCTTCCCTTCTCTTTCTCACTCCCCACCCAATATTTGGTGTGAGAAGTGGCTGAGTTGCCCCCGAAGCCTCAGACCTTCTCCATGGCTGTGTGCTCTGGGTTGGAGAAGCAGTGTCTCCTTTTCTGGGGGATGCTGTGCCCTGGCAGTTGGAATATCGCCACTTCTTCATCCTCACCCACGTGGTTGCCTCCTGCAGGGCTGTTTCAAACAGATCTTGGAAGAAATCAGGACCAACGCAGGAGTGGCGGGTGGCGTGGCAGCCGGCATCGCTGCCTTGGAGGTGAGTGCCCGAGCAGGGCTGCGCTGCCTCCTCCCGGAGCCTGGAGGTGGGGCTAGGACCAGCCGGGGGGGCAGGGGGCTGGTGCAGCTCCAGGACCACCTGCAGCTCCAGGCTACTAAGCCTTCTTCCCTGGGCACATCCAGCCCTCCCCTGCTGGTGCACTGGGGATGGTGGGCTGTGTCCCAAACCCATGTTGCTTGGAAGGGGAGGGAGGGTGCACATTTAAGGGGGCTGATTTGCACCTTGCCACCCCCAGATTGCAGCCATGGCAGTTTCCATGTACCTGTACTGTCGGCTGGATGAGAAGTGACCCCTTGAGGCAGGAGGATGACCTGCCACCCCTCCATGCTGGGTGCCATGCTCTCAGGGGGACCCCATTCTTCCCTGGGTCTGATGGTCTCCTTTGCACTGTGATTTGTAGTTGTATTTTGATCTACTGAGCTGGGATCTGCGGTTTGTGTATATTTTTGTACTGATACTCCATACAGAACCTGTACATAGCGATTTGGGGTGTTTTTTGATTTGGGGGTGTGTTGCAAGAAGCTGCTTGTCAGTTTGGCTGATGCCAGCAGGAGATAAAGCAGCACAGGGACTGTTCAGGGCTGCTGATCTGGCAGTGGCACAGTGATGTCTTGATACACTCCTGCAGGTGGGTGCTGTACTGCTCTCACACAGTCCCCACCATCTCCCCCTGCATCAGTTTGAGGTGGTAACTACACCCTCACTGGGGATGTATCTACTCCTGCACCTGTTTTCTGCCAGCCCTGACCATGTGGTCCTGTGAGAGGGGCTGGCTGAGTGCTGCCACTCCCTGGCATGAAGATGGCCCTGGTGGTCCCTGGCTCTGCAGGGGCTGAGGCTGCCTCATACCCCCTGTGATTTTGTGCCTGAGCGCCTCTCCATGCTGTAAAGAAATGCAAATAAATTTTTCATCTTGGATACAAATTATTTTCTGGAATTGATCTTGGTGCTGCCTTTAATAAATACCCTCTTCTGGGGAAGGGAGGGTGCAGGGGTGAGGGCTGCCTCTGCTCCCTCCCACCTTCCCTTCCACGTCCTTGCAGGCACCACAGCCCTGCCCACAGCCTCCCTGCCCTCCTTGCCTGTGGCTCCTCACCTGTTCAGGTGCTTGGAAACAGAGCAGCCCCGTGTTTGCACAACAGACAGGGTGCAGGGAGGGCACCACCCTTACACCCCCCGCAACAGCCCCTGCTTGCTCACAATCACCAGTCAGGGACTGAGCAACAGCTTGTCTTGAAAGGCAGGGCTGGCTGGGGGGTTCCTGTGTTCCTTCAGCTGCAGGAACCTGGAATGGGGGGGTGAGGAGGGATGGATCATGCCACTCCTCCCCCCNTGGGGGCTTTGCAGACACCCTCTTTCCCCCCCTGCTACTCCCTCTCTGCTCTTGAGGATACACCGGCTGTGCATCAGTTTCTCTGTTTCAAAGGCATAGCCAGGGTCAGTGCTCCCAAGGGCTCCTTCCCCCTGTTTTTGCCATGAGCCTTCCTGGCTCTCTGTCTGGGGGGCAGGGGTGGTGAAGGACGGGGTGTAGCAGGAGGCCAGTATGCAAACAGCCTCCCCAGGTGCTGCCTCGCTTTGTGCCTGCTGTGGCACCCCCTTATCAGCTCCTGCCCGGGTACGAGACATCACCGAGGCACTGCTGTGTTCTGGCATCTCCCTGGTGCCATCCAGTACCTGTCACAGTGGCAGGAGCAGGCAGGGAACAGTGAGATGGGCATGGGCACCCAATCCCCACACTGGGTTACTCAGCCCTGGGGATATGGGATTTGGCCCTGCCCCATTGCAAGGCATGGGGGGAAGCTGCCAGAAAATAGCCTTGACTTTCCTGGACAGGTGAATAGGTTCCAGTTGTCCTATAAACTGGTGTCACCTCATGGGTGACATCAGGGCTTTTATGTCTCTTTTCCCTCTCCAAGGATGCAGGAGCTCCCCGGAAACCCTTCCTGGAGGTGTTATGGTGCCCAGGAACCGGTTGGCACAGAGCTGGGTGCATCTGGCTGTGTCCTCTTCTGCCCCCTGTTTTTGGGATGCCTTGCAGAGCTGGCTGCTGGCACACACCCTGTCACCATCACCCCTGTGGGGTGGAGCAGGCTCAAGGGGCGATGCCTGGCCAGCTGCTGGCTTTCACCTTTGCAACTCCTCCTAGCCATAGGGTTTCCATGGGGCAGACCAGGCTGTTTCTGTGGCACTGTGTTTTGTAAATAACCCTGCAACCATTGGCTTGGTTCCTCCCCTCCAACTGCTGGGAAAACTTGAAGGACCAGTTTCTCCTTGCGGATGTGATTCCTCCCGGTTGCCCTTTGCGGCTCTTGGCTGCCCTGTCAGCCAAAATCAGAGCAGCGGGGGGTAAACTGGACTGGCACAGCCTCCCTGTGCTCCCACTGTGTCCCTGCTCTCCACTTCCACTGCCCAAGCACTGCCACAGCCTTTGGGTTCTTCAAGGAAATCCTGTCCCAGCTGCTTCCCCACAAGCCCTGTGGCACATCCCAGCCCACCACCCACCCCCAGCAGCTCATGTGGGTGCCACAGGGCACCTTTGCACCTTACATCCCTTAGACTTGGCCAGTTCTCGAAGACTGGCACTCTGGGACAATCAGAAACTGACAGCACAAGGCTGAGAGGTGCCTGAGGGCTTGTGGTGGCAAACAGAAACTTCCTTATTGCCTCCGGGAAGATGGCAGGAAATGGCTCGAGCACCTGGCACACACCTGGGTGTGTGCCAAAGTGGGGGTTCTTCTTTTCCACCTGGCATACAGGGTGAGGGGAGGCAGGACGGCAAAGTCTCCCTGCAGGGACCTCGGGCAAGCAGCCAGTGCCATGATGGGAGCTGCACACAGACCAAAATTCCTGGAGATTTGTAGGGTGCACCCTCCACCGGCAACACTTGCCCCGGGGCACAGCAGGCGAAGCCCTGTGTGGTGCAGGCGTAGGCGTCTGTGCTGGCAGGGAGCGGGCAGTGCTGTCCCCTCCTCCTGGGAATTAGCATTGTGGGAACAGGTACGTGAACAGTAGGAGGAACTGCACCTCTTTGGGTTTGTGCTGATAAAGGGGGTAAATAAAAAGCAAAAGTAAACTCATCCAGTATCAACCGTCCAAAGAGTGCCTGTTGTGGGGGATTTTCCCAGCCTGCTGTAACAGCTAGGCCAGGATGTTCCCAGACTGGGGAGAAGAGGATATCCTTGAAGGGTGCAGGCCTGGTCTGGAGGAAGAAGTGAGGCAGTGCACACTTTCCCTGGCATAGACTGCCTGCTTGACTCCTCTTCCTCAGAGATAAACCATCCTGAGTGCCAGCCTAACCCCAACAGTGCTGTCTAGGCAGCTCCCTGCCCTAATTATTTTGTTGGGCCATCAGAGGAGATGTGCAAGGGCTATTCAAAAGGCAGCAGGCAGGAACTGACATTGAACCTGGTGTGTTAATCATTAATGCTACACTGGGCAGGAATGGCACAATAACCGTACAGCAATCCTGGATACCCAGTTGAAGATTAATTTGCCACTTACTTTAAATGTGGGCACACAGGAGGTGGCAGCCCTGTGTCTGCAGACACGGCAGGGAACAGGGACAGGAATGGGCTGGGTGCAGGGAAAGGATCCCCCTCACAGCTGGGAACAAGGGGAGAAGCCAAGCAGAGCCCCTTCCTGGGAGAAGTTTGGGCACCTTGGCACTTGTGACTGTTTATTCATAAATGCCTTTGACATTTATGAGATTTTATGAAGCAGAGTGCTGAAAATTTAGGATCAGTTCTCTGGGCTGGGATGCAGCACCACTGACTCCCTCCCATGCAGGGAAGGAGATGGGACCAGCACACAGAACATCCTTCTAGTGCTGAGACCTTGCCATTCAAGAGGATTGGGTGTGTTATCCCAGAGGACTCTGGCTGGAAGGTGCTTCCCTCCATCTGTGGGGCACAGAGGAATCCACGTGCCATGGGAAGGGTCAGCCTGGACCCTGTCTCCTGTCATCAGAACACAGGGACTTCCTGCTTCCCTGGCATAGAGATCTCCAACGAAAAACTACAATTCATAAAAATAAACACCACCGGAAATTATGCAAATTTCCCCACCCCCCACAAGCTCTGGAAAGGTCAAGTTTCATACCAACGCTATTTTGCTTTTGTTTAATTATCAGCCAGCGCCTGGGAGGTGGAGCAGCCCGGACAGGTTCTCCTTTGTAGGGCTGCACAAAGCCAGGGAGGCCGGGCTGGGGGGTGCACGGGCCGGGTGAGAGCTGCAGCTCGGGCAGCTCTTGCTATAGGGGCTGCCGCATGGGGCCGAGCTGTGGCAGCCACTGCATCGGACTCCCAGGGCGGGCAGGAGAGGGGACAGTTGCCCGGCCAGCTCCTGGGACAGCCGGGAACGCTCCAGCAGCAGCAGGATGCACCAGAAGTGAGAGACCCCCCCTAACAGGGCAGGATGATGAGCGAGCCGGCTCATTTGACAAGCGCCCCGGGCACCGAGCCCCTTGGGTAATGGACCCCGGCACCACCAGCACCTGGGGGCCGTGAGCCGAGGCTCCCCGTCAGCCCGGCTCCCTGAGGCGGCCTCGACACGGAGGGTGTCAGCCCTAAGCCCGCATCACTCCGCAGGGCTCTGCCCCGGCCACTCAGACGCAGCAGCTGGATCCTCCTCCCGCCCACGGTGCCCTGGCAGCGGCTCGGTGCCGCAGGGTTTGGCTCGGCAGGAGGTGGATGTGGAGGCTGCCAGGAGGTGAGAGCCCCTCACCAAGCTCCTGGGACTATGTAAAAACCTTCTGCTAAGGGGCTGCCCTGCCAGAAAGCTGTGCTTGGTCCTGGGGAGGGGCTGTCAGCCCAGCCAGGCTGCAGGATCAGGCAGGGGAGCAGGAGGCAGCCCGTGGAGAGTGCAGGTTGCCGCTGGTCCATGCTAGTGGCTGACACTCTCCCACTACCACTTTATTTCAGACCTGTGGTCTCTGCCCCAGAAATGGGTGCATCACCAGCCCTCCCAGGGATGATGAGTTTCTGCCCCCCTCCCCTAGGGGGAGAAATTTGCAATGGTCAAGAGGGTGACAAGGCTGTAGTTCTCAGGACACAGCAGCTGGAAGTGCCAGGAGGAAGACGGGGGCAAGTCACCAGGCAGCTCGTCAGAGTTTCCATCGTTGCTGAACTGAAGATAAAAGTGATAAAGCTCGAGGAGGAAACGGCTCGCAAACCTCTGCCAGCCCTGCTGGCACTGCATGGCACCACACAGAGGACCTCTGCTGGCACAGGCCTGGGGCCACCGTTAGCCCACGACCAGGCCTGTGCAGCTGTGGGCAGAGCAAGACACCAGAGGACAGGGGTCTGTCCTTTCCAGGCAGGACCCCAGAGCCAGGGACCCTGTCCCTGTACCCTGCATAGGGACAGTGATGAAACACAAGAGGCTCAACAGCTTTGCAATGTTTACTCTTGAAAAAATAATTCAATTCAGAAAGCGTCAAACCCTGGTGATGCCACAGACCCAGCCCTGCCATGGCTGCCATTCCAGAGCCTTGCTGGGAGGACAGGGAGGGACAGAGAACAGCACCCTGTGGGCTTGGCATGGTGTGTGGAGAAGGGGGAGCCTAAAGCCCACCAGCTGAGTCCTGCTGTCACTGAGAGCAGGGAGCCACAGAGCCCTGGCTGGCAGGGGAAAAAGGGGAACTCATGTTTAGCCATCCCCTATTCCTAGGACCACTTTCCCCAGCCCCAAAAGGAGCTGCGAAGAAGCCAAGCCTGAGCCCTATCCGAGAAGGGAAAGAGGATGCATTTAGTTTCAAGGGGAAGAGAAACTGAGCCCTGGGAACAGAGGTGCCAAGAAAGGGCAATGGAGAGCCATTTGGAACTTCTTCCAAAGCAAGGCATGGGGAGTAAGCTACTTTTACTCAGAAAGAAGTCCCTTTTCCATCCTCATAAGACCTGCCTTACCCTGAGGGCCAGCACAGGGGCCACCTGCCCACTGCTGCCAGAGCAGCATCCCATGGAAGAGCAGCACTGGGGGTGGCTGGGGAGGGCAGGGCTGAGCCCCACTCCAGTACTGCAGCCCAAAGGATGCCACTCTGCATGCTCTTGTTCCCCTCCTGCATCCATCCCATCCCGTCCCATCCCATCCCTACTGCTGGGGCAGGCATGCAAGGGACTGTGAGGGTCAGAGTCCCTGCAGTCATGCTAGAGCTGTGCTGCATCCACACTGGGATCAGCTCAGCCAAGAGGAGTTTCCTGGTTCACAAGTTTTCATTCCTATTCTGGGCAAGGGACGAAAGCAGGGAACCGAGGGTGGAGCCAGGGGGACAACAGACAAGCCTCCCATGACTGCCCCTGTGCAGGCTGGGGGATGCCAGCTCTCCGTGCCCCTTCCCAGGAGCAATAAATAAATAAGTTAGTGTAGTGTAAACCCCGACGCTCAGTTCACAGTGAGAAAATGAATGGGAAGAGCCCCTGTGATCTCAGGGAAAGGGCTGAGAAGCAACTCCTTCTCCCAAAGGCAAGCCAGAGCATCCCTGCCCGAGGCCAGGGGATCGGCAGAGAACGGATCTCATCCTGCACAGATAAGAGGAGGAGCTGTACTGAGCAAGGGGACCAGGACAGTCCCCCCAGGGTGCAGGGACATTAGTACCAAATGGCTGGGGATAGGAGGGGGCCCTGGGATCCTTCCTAAGGCATGGAACCCCCTCCCTCTCCCTCTGCACGAGGGGTGTACCACAGTGGGAGGGCCAGGCTGCCCATCCCAGACTAGCTCATAGCTTCCCTGCCAGCAACTTACTGCAGTAAGGGTGGGGGATTCAGGAGAAGAAACTCCCTCTGCCTTCAGCAAAAGCAGGGGATACCAGGGCAGGGAAGATGGAGAGACAGGGACCAGTACCACAGGCAAGGACCACAGTGCAGCATCTCTCACTCCAGATGACCCTGGCCCACCCTGCCCCTGCAGCCAGGGCATGATGCCTGCTGGCTGCTCCCTTGCTCTGCAAGGCACTTTCTCCCCCTCTCCCACAACCCAGGGGTAGGGCTGCTCCCCACAGAGAAGGTGGCTGAGGACAGTGTGAGCCAGAGCACACAGCCTGGTCCACTTCCACCTATAATCACCTCCAGCTTCCAAAACTGACCGCCCTTGTGCTGGGTGTGGGGTGTCCACTCCGTGTCCGCAGCAAGTCCAGCTCCTCTCCAGCATTCCCTTTTCTGTGAGCTGGGCTGCACCATTACCTGCAGCTCACAGAGCAAAGCCAGTGTGCAGGAAGATGTCCAACCCAGCACACAATGTTCAAGGTGCATCCATCGTGCAGGCAACAGGAGAGATGCTGGAATATCCCCTCTTCAGCACTGTGTTCACCATGGGGCACAAAGCCAGCAGGCAAGAGTTAATAAATAACACCCAGCTGGCAGGCTGCAGCACTCGCACCATGCTGCCTTCTCAGGACTTCAGGGCCAAGAAGGAGAACAGAGGTGTTTTTTGAGGCCTCCTCTAGGCTCCAGTTGAGCATCTCCTTCCTCCAACCTTGCCCAGCCAGGGGGCAAAAGGAGCAGCGTTAGTAGAGTGTCTGTGTTAAAAAAACCAAGTTCCTGGGACGGGGGTGGCATATCTACAGGGAAGGACCCTGTCCTGTGCAAGGGAAAAGGGGACCACAATAGGGGGCTGGAGGGAGCCCAACATCTGCTTCTGCAGCCCAAAACAGGAGTCTGTATTCAGTCACCAGCCCCCAAGAGCTGCTGCCAACTCTCTCTGCACCATGGGGGTCTCTGTGTTCCCCCGGTCCCCTTCACTTCCAGCTGCCAGCCTCACGTCTGCTCTGCTGCTGCAACTGCTGGCACTGCCACCGCTCCCTCCTCCTTGGCAGGGGGCTCCATGTAGATTGGTGTCACCGACGAGGGCTTCTTGGACCTGCAGGTGAGGGGGGATGGATGGGAGCAGGCACAGCTAATGGTTCCCTCAGGACCCCAACTTCCGATGGCATTGCCCATCCTCCTTCCCACTGGGACATCCTTCAACCCTGGGAATGTATCCCGTCCCTCCTTTCACCACACTGATTAAGGAGTGAAGGTGGTGTCCCCCGAGGATTGGGCTGGGACAGAAGTGGGTGATGGTGTGTGCCAGGCAGGGGACAGTGCCATAGGATGGGGCATTACTCAGCCCTCCGTGTCCCTGATACTCACGAGTAGGGGGAGGCAGGGACCCCAACCACAAGGAAGTGGTTTTTCTTGCGGAAGAGCCGCCACAGCCCCTTGTGGTTCCCGCGGACGTCCAGGTCCCAGATGTGGAGGCACTAGGATGGTGAGGAAGGAGGAAAAGGCATCAGAGCCTGGGGATGGACACCAGGGCCAAGTGTCCCCTAGCATGGGAAGAACCATAACCCCTGCCCTCACTGAGACACAGCAGAGAGGGCTGCACCCCAAGACGGGTGGCAAAGGGCTCCATCCCTCCAGCCACACCAAGAGCTTCAACCTCACCCAGGGACAGCAAGAACCCATTCGGTGACCTGTGCCAAAGCCATGGGGAAAACCCAAGAACAGCAGCCAGGTTTCCCAGCGACACAGAGACCAGTGCAGGGCTGAGGACAGGCCACGTCAGGGCCCTCACCTTGGCAAGTTGAGTCCAGGTGGTGAAATCTGCTTCCTGCTCCATCCTGATGAACATGACATAGACCCTGCCCTCAGTGTCAGGCACAAAGGAGTCCTCACAGGGGTTCTTGCTGTGGTCCAAGACTTCAGCCTCACTGTGGAAACAGAACAAGGAGTGAGAGGGGACCCCACCTCCCTATTCCCATTGCAGAGTACTTCAGACATTCAAGATGTGGCTGGGGCCACCAGGGCCACCTCCACCCTTCCTTCTGTTCTGGTTGGTTCACCCAGTGTGTCTTGTGGTCTCCCCACCTTCCAGCAGGCACTCACCCCAGGAGCCGATGAATTTCAGTCTCATAGTTTTCCTTCCTCAAGCTGTTGGAGGAGGAGAGAACATGGAGATCAGGGCAGAGTCAGACAGTTTGATCCAAATTTAAGACTGCCCCAGTGTAACACTAAAGGCAGCTGCAACCGATAAGTGGAGAGCAAGGACTGCCACACGTTCATGAGATGTGGCAGCAAAACGATGACCCTTCAACATGTCCACCTGGAGCACAGGGTAGCCAAACCCAACCTTACAAAAACCACTGCCAGGACTCCCCAGCAGAGGCCAGTGTGCTGATGCAGGAGGTTATGGCCAGTCCAGACGGAAGATGACTCCAGCACAAGGAGACAAGGGTCAGACCAAGCAACTGTTTCATCAAGGTCTCATTGTGACCAGCACTCACCTCTCCACATTTTTAAGCTGGACATTTGGAACTGTGTTGAACTTGTGCTTCTTGAAATAGGCTTCCTGGGAGAAAGAGAGAGGGCAGGGAAGGAAAACCATGGGTCTTTGGTTTTGTCATGGGTTTGATCATGGGTCCGCAGTACCTGGAGATGACCTCAAGCACCCTCACTACTTGGGGAGGTGTCCGAGTCAGAGCTCAGCACCAGGACAGGGCTCGGGGGCTGCGGGAGGTCACTCACGTGGAAGTAGCCGTTCATGTTGAGCCCCACGATGCCGAAGTGGTAAGAGCGCGAGATGTCCGGGATGATGCACTCCCGGCCCTTCCGCTGCTCAGGCATCCGCATCCACATGTCCCAGTCCCAGAGCTGGGGAGGGGAAACTGCTACTTACATGGCTCTGGAGACAGGCTTTGGTAGTGTGGCCATCCAGGGACCTTTCTGGGTGCCCACACCAGGTCCAGCCCCCTTAGCCCCAGCTCCGTGGATAGTTATGTGCCTCCTCAAGTCACTGCCTGCCCCAAATCCACTCTGCTTGGGCATCCTTCCCAGTATAAGCATAGCGATAGCCCCTCCAGGAGCTGTCAAGGACTGGGTGAAGATCAGGGATTGCAGACGGGCAGAGATGGGGGTGTAAAAGAAAGGGTCCTTCCAAGGCACTCACCTTCTCAGGGGTTGGCCACTTTGGCTCCAGCTCATCCTTGTACAGGTTCTTCCGGAGCACCCATCCCAGGCCTGGCATGGTTTCCACACGGTACAGGAGTGAGGGGTCCTCAGCTGTGTGCTCATAGCCCTGCAATGTTATGGGGAGCGTTCAGCACTCTGCATGCACCTGTCTCCCACCAAGAAAAGGGAGGCATCATGATCCATCGAGTTTCTCATCATGGGAAGAAGGGAACAGCCACTGGGAAGCACATGGCAGGGACAGGAGGGTGATTTGCAGGGGCACTTCTGAGGAGTCCAGGGCTGGGGAGACAGACCCACTTAGGATGACAGTGGGGACACACCCCTTGCTTTAAAGATGGAACTTGAACCCCAGTCTGACATGGAAACAACACAGGGCAGAGGTGGCCCTGGTCCACCATCCTTCCTTGACCCACCTGGTCATTCCAAGCAGAGATGCAGTACAGGCTCTCATCCTCCTCCAGAAGGTGTATTGACTGGCTCAGAAAGCTGAGGAAAGAGTTGACTCTAGTCAAACATCCTTCTACCATGCAAACCAAGGCAAACCCTCCACCAAGAGATGAGCCACCCCCAACTGCTGGAACCACTTATCCCAATTTTCAGCCTGAGATAGCTGATACTGGTGGGAGACCAGGGGAGGAGCACCCAAACAAGCTAAGCTGCATCTCACCATGGGGAAAGGACAGCACTGTCTCCTGCCCATCAGTCTCTTCTCCTTAAGAAGAAACAGGAGCCTCATTAGACACTGCCCCTGTCCTCTGGCTATGGGGCAGCTCCAACCCTGTGAATGGATCAGTGTCCCCAAAAAGCCAACCAAAAAGAGATCCCCAACCTTGAAGTCACCCTGCACTGGTTGCCAGGACAGTGGCCTCAGACTCTGAAGGCAGAGCTCAGTTACAGCTTTTGCTTGGGGTCTGCTCAGCCTCAGGTAAGCGAGCTACAGCTGGCAGGGATCTGGCCTCTCCTGAGCATCCAGAGAGCTCCCAGGAAATGATCCACACAGGAACCCCCAACTTTACCTGAAGAAGTCAATGGAAATGTCAAGATCTTCCTCCAGAACCACAGCAAATTTAGCATCCTGTAGGGCAAGGAGAACATCAGAAGGATGGAGATGAACAGGACAGAGCAGAGACACAAGCAGTGTGCTGTGTCTGTGTGGTTCCTTGCCCTGGAGGACTGATCCCACCTCCTGTAGGACAGGGATCACAAATGCCAGGGGAAGGCTGTGCTGTAGCAGTCTCACTCACCGGGAACAGGTTGAAGGTTGCAGTCAGACTGGCTTTGTAGTGCTACAAGAAAAGACAATCATTGCCTGTGTTAGCATCAACCTGGCACAGATCTGGGGCTAAGCCTGCCTCCCTCAAATGCTATCCCAGGTCCCTGGAAATAACTGTCCCAGGATTTGGAGAACTCTTTCACCTGGGAAACTCTGGCATTTTTAATGCTGATGGGAGTGTGCTGTATTCCTGAAAGGCCAAACAGCTCCACGACATCCATCGGCTCCTGCAATGGAAAAGTACAAAGCTCATCAAATGTGTGCGTCATGCTCCCCTCCCCTGCCAGTGTCAGCTCCCCAGGACAACAAGAATATCCCCTGCACTCGGCTGTCTTCTTGGGGACTAGTGAGGTTCAATATAGACCCTGCAGCACAGAACCCGCCAAACCCTTGTGGCCCTTCAGCACCACCTTGTCTGTGTTAGCCCTTTTTGCAGACCCAAAGTTGTGTCCAAGAATATGTGAGTGGTCCCAGATTCCCAGTCCCCCATAGACAATGCAGAAAGAAAACAGGTATAGCCAGGACCACCTAATTGCTGCTTAATGGCAAGACCACAATCAACACAATTTTCTCTCACAGTTGCCAAGGATCTTTCTGACCAAACACAGGGGTCAGAAGTAATCCAAATTTGGGCTGACATATGTCCGCCCCAAGGAGCCACCAAGGCCTTCTCCATCCCCTTTCTGTGCCTCTGACCTCCTAGCCACAAGAGAGAAGGAGCTCCCATTGTACCAACCCTTCCCCCTTTCCCAGGGTATCCACCATGGCAGCTCAAGCATCCAGGCTGCCCCCTCGTAGCTAAGGGATGCTGCTCCAGTTGCCATGGCAATGGATGCTGCTATCTTTAACTGCTCTGATGTGGTGCAGTAAGAGCCTGCATAAACACGCCAGCTCCCCCAGCCCCACAATAAGACAGTGGTGGGAGAGACCTGCAAGGGAACAACTGTCTCCATCCCAGGGCAACCAGGCAGTATCTCACTGGATGCTGCCAAGATGAGGCCTAGCAAGCTCCTGAGAACTACTAAGATCCCACATGCCTGTCCCAGAGTACATTCCACTGCCAGGGAGACAGGGCTTTCAGTGGGACTCTCCAGGGCTATACAGGGTTGAGTGATAGGAAGGTCTTTGCCTCTAAAGGGCCAGTTCTCCACCACCTCGCCCCAGCTTTCATGAACCTTAAGCTTTGAGCCTTGGGAAAATACACTGTTTTGTGTCTCTTCACCTTTTACTGAGAATGGAGCTGGACAGGCATGGCTGGACTGGTTTGTTCCTCCCCATATGAAGGAGCTGGACAGGTGGTGTTACACCCAGAGCCTGCTCAAGGGGCTGGCGATGCTCATCAAGTGAGAAAAGGGGATGGGGAGAGCCCAGCATGACTACCACATGCCATTCCTGCACACCAATCCTCTCCTGACATGGGGATGGCAGTCCTGGACTTCGGGAAAGGCCAAGGCAGCTTTATCCACACCCACAGCTTGGCTAACTTTGGCTGACTTTATGTAGGAGCAGGTGAGGAGCAGCGTGACACACAGCAGGAGGAAGGTGATGAGGCTCTCAACTTGCCACCCTCCAAGGACTGGGTCAGCACTGGGCTGGAGGAGCACAGAGCTGGCCACAGGGATCTCTGGCAATGCTCTCACCTCATAGTAGCCATCAATGAAGACTGTGATCATCTGTGGATTGACACCCTGAGCCGACAGCAAGGAACGCAGCATCCTGCGGAGAGACGGAGGGGCCTGAGCACAGCACAGCCCCAGTGGGCACAGGCCCTTGAGCACAGGGGGATGGATCCCTTGGGATAGGGGAAAGTGTGCATGATTAGGGAACAGGACCTACCTATGCCTTCCCTTCCCCTCCCCCAAGGTCTGCCCTTGGTGCTCATGCAACCCCAGGAGGAGGCTGGATCCTGCCAGCAGAAGGGCCTGGGCCATGCCTGGTCTTGTGGCACGGAGCAGAGGAGCAGTGCCCCCTGGGAGTGCTTACCTGTACAGGTAGTTGGGGCGGTTCCCTGCAATGACAGCTACTGGCACATCAAAGACTTTATTGTCTTTGAGCTGAAAAAGAACAATGTGTGTGAGTGGGAGTGGGAGAGGCCATGCAAACCAAAATGATTGCTATGATTCTATGCCACTGAGAGCAGGACCCAAGGGGTAGGGACCCACTGTTAAGACAGCAGAGCTGCATAGTCCCACCTCCTGGCTCAGGGCCAATCCAACCAACCAGGATGCCCTTAGCACTACTGGAGACTCTGCCAGCTTCCCTTCTTCACCTCACCTCTGACACAGCTCCAAAATCCCAGTTTGCATCCAGAGACCTGTTCTGAACCCTTCAGCACTGTGCCGAGGACAGTCCAAAAGTCACAACAGCTGCTCTGTCTCTAGATGTTCAGATGTTTCACCTCTGCTGCTTACACTGATATCCCTAGAATAGGGCCACTATTCCTGGCAACTCAGAGCAAAGGAATTCCCCTGCCCCAGCATGACCTGGACCCAGGTATTCACCTCACCTTTGCTGGGACTAAGGGCTTGCCTGGGGCAGTTTGCATCACTCAGCTGTTGCTTAAGGACAGTGCTCTGCATCAGCTGCAAAACACACCTGGTCCAGCCCAGCCCTCCCTCCTGGAGCCTTCCTGAACACTCTGCCCCTGCACTCACGGGGTCAGGGTTGAACTCGATGGGTGTGGGGTCTTTGCAGCTGCAGACGCTGCCGTAACCTTCCACTTTGCTGCAGAACCTCTTGCGGCGCCGGTTCAGCTCCGTGTCGGGCCAATGGCACTCAGCATCTGGAGGCACCAAGGAGGAAAACCACACCTGTCACCCCCACAGACTCACCTTGGGTGCCCCAGGCTGGGATACCACACACATGGCTCTCCCTGGGCTCAGCCAGCAAACCAGCCCTTGGTAGTGAACAAGCAACACTTTGGATGCCAGATACAACCCCAGGAGCCATTCAGAGCCCAACCCCATCTCCGGCCTCTCTGCGCAGCAGTGGGATGTTCAAGCCCAACAGTAAGAAAACAGACCAGGCCGGGTCTGGTTTGAAGAGGTGACAGTTGGCCATATTCCCTCTTCTCCCTCCTCACCTTCCTCAACAACCATGCCTGGAATTGCCACGGAAGCAAGAAGAAAGGGAGCTAAGCCCATTTTAAAAGTTACCATCATCATCATCTCAAAAAGCCTTAAATCCAGACCCATGGCTTTAACTTAAACCCAGGCAGCAGAACACATCTCCCAAAGATACTGTAGAGCAGACTGTACTTCCTACCTTCCACAGATGTCAAGTGAACTTCTGTCTTCAGCAGAACGGGGTCACCCCACGTCGAGAGGGCAGGTGACTTGGCGTGCTTCTCCCCATACACTTCTCCTGAAGCAGGAACACAGGGTCAGGACTGCCTGGAAGGGCCTGCCCCACTTTGTCAAGGCATGACCAGGGGCTGTCAGCCTGGGGGACAGCTTGGCACCTTTTCCCATTGGCCTCTGGCAAACTGCTGAAGGAACATGATCTGCCTCCATACCCTCCCTCACCCCCAGGAATGGAGCTGTCACTCTCTGGGACTTGTTCCCTGCTCATAGAGCCTGTTTGGGATGGGCTGGGCTTGTCCTTACCTGGTTTCTCCCAAAGAAAGGAACCACAAACCCTTTCCCAGCCTGTGAAAGACTCACCCCCCTTCTTCCCCACAAATGTCCACATGTCTCTCCAGCTTAGGAATGGTGCAACTTGGCTCCCCAGGCTTTTCAGGACATTCTTGGCTGTCTCCTTGAGGTGAAAGGAGCCTTCATCCTGGAACAAAACACAACCCTGCCGCTGAGGTCTGACTCCTGACAGGGAAACCTCTCATCAATACTAAAGGAGTACAGGGCCCACTCCTACCCTTGAACCAGTTGAGACAGAAACCTTCAGGGTCTCTGTGCCACTAAAGCTGCCAGCGGCTTCATGATGACCCACAGGGAGGTCAGAGGAATCATGAACTCCTGCTTCCTTGAGACCAAATTATTTTCAAGCAGGGCCATGTGTTAAGCAGCACTTCACACAGCTAAACATGAAACCTTGAAGCAGCACAGTGCTGCTTGCACAGCAGCACAGACCTAGCACAGTCCACAGGGCCCCTGTAAAGCCTGGAACTAGGAGCCAGAAGGATCCCACCACATCCTTGTATTTTCTCATGTCCATTCTCCACCTAACCTCTCGTCTACTGCTGTGGGCTCTGACACATCTGCTTTTTGCTCTCCTGCTTTGCTGGGCATACCAGTACCTGCAGTAAGAAGGAAGAGAGAGCAAGAGGACAATGGAGATGATCCAGATAGGGAGTCACAACCCCATGGGGATGTAATATTAGTCCTGGGAATGCCTGATGACATTCAGGAGACTACTGCCCAGGTAAGCTTCAGGACATCCATCCTGACTCAAGATGACTTTTTTTTGATATTAGGGTCACATACCTTAATGGTGAAGATCAGGATCCGGCCCCGGGCAACCATGTTGAGGAAAAGTACCATGGCTTCATCTTCGTGGGGGGAATAGGTGTCAAAGACCCTCTTGGCCATCACGTGACCCTGTTGGTATTCATACGTCAGATGGATCTTAAATACTACATGGTATGGACACATAGAATTATGGAAATCTGCTCTGGAAGCCTCATTCCCTGAGCAACACAGGGAGTGGCTTTTCTGGTATGCCGGGGAGCTAGTCCCCAGAGTTAGTCCCCAGGCAAGCTCAGCCCTCAGGCCTTCCTGCACGGAGGTCAATGGCAAGCACCACCCAACCTCACAACTCCTCCCCTGCCCGCTCCCCAAGGACAGTAGGCAGCACAAGGAAACCCTGCAGGGACTCTGGGTGACTGTGCCATGCTCTGCAAACTCCACACAAAAATCATACAGGGACTTCCCTCCTGGCTGCCCCTGGCCTCAGGCACCCAATAGTTCAAGAGCAAGGACAAACTGCCCAGTAAGAAAGACACAGGGATGTTTTACCGTGGCCTGATTTAAGACAATGACATGGATCCCTCTTCCCTGCTCCCGAGCCTCATCTTCCAGAACCTGCAAGTGGATAAATGATGAGAATCATATGCCAAGATCTCTTCTTATTCCCTGCCCATTCTGCACAGCAGAGCCCCCAAACAAGAGGCAAATCTCTTTGGCTTT
The DNA here is from genome assembly GCA_013390105.1 of Tichodroma muraria. NCBI lineage: Eukaryota > Metazoa > Chordata > Aves > Passeriformes > Sittidae > Tichodroma > Tichodroma muraria. Next base: position 96,575 of record WAAG01021430.1, read on the forward strand.
GCTCACAGCAGTGATGGGTGCCAGAGTAGAAGTCCTGGAAGCAGAACTTCTTGCCAGCCACTGAAGTGCTCTCACCACTGATGTTGTGGCTTCACCTGTTCAGCTCTGTCCACCCTCTGCTCACAGGACAGCTAGCACCTGTCACTCACCGTCGTCCCATCCACGGCCACATAGACCTTTGATCGGCTGGAGTACACCTCGACATCCAGGACCTTCTTGTTGTTGACAGGGTGCCTGGGGACCTCCACATTCAGCATCTCATCATCTACAGCAGAGAAACTCCCAGTTTCAACCAGTCAAGCACCTCTAGCTTGTCCCTGCTCTGTGCTAACCCTGCCAAACCTCCACAAGGCACTCCAGCCCAAGGAGTCATGGGCTGGAATTTACAGGGATGGTATGTAAGGGGAAATACCAAATGACAACAGCTCTGGCTTGGCTGACCCCACAGAGATCTCTGCAGCCAAATGTGCCAAAGCCTTCAGTAGACAGATCAGGAAGGGAGAAGAGTTTTCTATTCATTTTTGTTAAATCCACATGCACAGACCTGTTTTTCATGTTGTAGCTTGTCACAAGTTAGCCCTGACTTAAAGAAACCCTCCGGTTTCCTTGCTTTCAAAGCACAACAGGATGCTGTCCCTCACCATAGTCCTGTGCAGACTCCTCTTCCTCCTCATAAGCAGCTCTCCTGGTGTCCAAGATCAGCTTGATGTTCACAATTACAGTCACAAGCAGGAAGAGGACAGCACCTGTCTGCAATGCAGGATGTTTTGTGTTAGAAATTTGGATGTAACAACCCCAAAACCAGCCCACCTTGGCATGGGCTATAGGGCACCCCAAGGAGATCCTGCATGGGATCACAAGCATCTGACATTTCCCCTGATTTTTTCTGAGGAAAGTAAAGAGAAACAAATACAGGTGACTGAGTTTCATGGTGAAATGCATTCATCAGCTGGAGAGCACTGACTCCTTGCTATGTGAGAATTAACCCACTTCCAATGTCTCCCTGCTTCCAGATCTGTGAGCAGATTCCTGCTAAATTATTGCATCAAGGTTGAGGGTCCCTGCAGGCAAAGAGTTTGGTAATTCAGAGTTACAGCTCCCAGGGTAACCTTAACTTCTGCCTCTACTGCAGCATCACTACTCTCATCTGTCCCTCTGGAAACAGAGGATGCACTCAGGGTATTCAGAGGAGAGGAGATGCTGTGCAGCTGAATCAAACAAAGGGAAGAAGCTGAGGTCTAATTTCAGGAAACTGCACTGTACCACAGGCTGCAGAGACCAGCCTGCAGCCTTACTGTCTGCAGCAAACTTCATTTGCGACCCTTGAGGATGCTGACACAGAGGGCTTGGGAAGGTCCAGGGGCTGTGGAACAGACCCTTGATTCTCTGAGGTCATTAATGTGGCTGGGATCACACACTGGCCTGCCCTTGGTGAGAGGCACTAAAAGGATTCCTGCCCTATCTGTCCAGCTACTGGCTCAAAGCTCTGTGTTGCTGCTATCTCTGCCAAGCAGGTTCAAGGAGTAATTGAGGAAAACGGAAAACCAGCAATAAGACAACACGATGGTATAAATGTCACTATGGCATTTTGGCTTGTTAATTTGCTGTTGACTCAGGACTATGAGCACCTTTTGGGATCTGTGCACAGAAAGCTTTTAATTAAGCACGAACGGAGCCATGGGCTCACGGAGAGGCAGCAAGGCCACCTCACCAACCTGCCCAGACCTTCTGCCCTGATCAGCACTGGGGACATGAGGGAACAGCCCTGGTGACCAGAACGAATAAGGCAATAAGGAATAAGAATTAAGCAAGACCAGAAGCCAGGTCTAGCAGAGCTGGCTTAGTCAAAGCTAACTGATGAATGCTTGGCTGCTGTAGACCTGGCTATTCCATACCTGCAGCTCTGGTCTGAAGCCAAATTTTCATCTGTGTTTCAAGCAGTGCCACGAAGTACAGAGATGTGTGCAGGCTCTGGCTCATTGCCCCAGCATGGTGAGCAATGCCTGCCTGAATGACCAGACCCATTCCCAAGCCTTCAACACCCTATCAGACAGAGAACTGAGCAGTCTTCTTGCTCAGGGAGCCCTCATGAGCCTTTGTCCTCCTAGGCACATGCAAAACCCTTCCCTGCTCCCTCCCACAGCAACCATCTGCCAGATCTCATGAGCTTTTCTCAGGAAAGGCCCCTTTTCTGTGTTTTGCTACTATGGGGCCAAACCTTCCTGTCCTTATAGCCCCAGACACCCCCCAGGACGCCGTCTCCACCAAGGATTAGCTGTTGCACAGCACAAGCAACCAAGCCTGAAGCTTTCCCAGATACCAGCTGCCTCTGGGGCATGAGATCCTGTTACCAGGCCCTATTTTCTCTGTCCACCTGTTGTGCCTTATACCAGGCTTGGTTTGCAAATCAAACAGCTAAAGGCTGAACCCTGCAGCACTCAGCATGGGTCCAGAGCCAGGATGGGAGCAATCAGTTGGTTTCTAGCTGAACGCTTCCCAAGGCCACCTGGATAATTTTATCTCCTCCCACAGCCACTCAACAGGTCTGCTGGCCGCTGAAAGGAGCTGCTACACATGGCAGACCCTTCCACACACAGGCACTTAGAGGCAGGTTCTTGGGGAACAAGTTGTGCTTCCTCAGCATGTCGGGTCATCCAGACCGCCAGCAGACACACTTCCACCCATGCAGCTGCTCCATAAACTTGTAAATCCTGTAGATTATCCTTCCTAATCTACTGCAGGGCCGCGGGTGACTCACCTGACAGAGCTTCCGCAGCGCGCGCTGGTTCATCAGCTTGTACTTCCAGGCAAGGTACCAGCTCCGCTTCTTGTGGGGCTTCACAGTGGGGTTGGGCTTCCACTCGTCCATAGTCTCACGGGCTGGCACGGGGGCAGCCGTGTGGGGTGGGCGTCAGGATGTATGCTGCTCTCCTCTCATGTCCATCTGGGCTCCCTGGCGGGACGGGATGGATGCAGGGTGAGGGAGGTGCCTTCAAACCCTCTGCCCAGCAAAGACAGAGCCTGGCACAAGCAATGGCCATTGGACAGCACTGATGTGCCATGAGCAAAAGCCCTTTAGAGCCTCCCTGCCTGCCATAACTCCTGCTGGGAGCGACGCAGGAGGCCAGGCTTTGCTGCAGGGTGAGGGGGAGCCCCTGAACTCATTGGCCAGTGACTGCCTCTACTCCAGCCCAACCCCTCAGCGAGGCTGCTGCAGTACCATGGGCCCACTCCCACGCTCTGGGAAAGAAAAGCAGCCCGAAGTCACAAGCAGAATAGATCCTGGACTGTCAGTTGTTATGGAATGGGCCACCATTGGCCATATGTGCCAGCGCGGTCCCTGGTGGAGAGACACCCTCCCCACAAAAAAGCCCCATCCCTGCTATCGGGGTGCAGCCAGCCCGGACACGGGGAGCAGCACCGGGCGAGCGTCCACTGGAGCTTCCAGCACCCCTGCGCGAAGGAGCTGCGCCAACGGGAGGCCGGGCGCCCTGCGGGGAGCAAACCGCTGGGCCTGGGCGGGATGTGGAGCCCCGGCAGAGCCAGGGACCTGCCTGGAGCACAGCGTGCCCCAGCAAGGCCAGGCAGGGCGGGGAGAGAAGCGCGGAGGGGCCCAGAGGCACTCGGGGGGCGGAGGTGGCGAAGGGCACCCAGGCGCTCCGGGAGAGCCGGGTGTCTGAGGGCGGCAATGAGCGGCGGTTGGGAGAGGGGGACCCAGGCGCTTCGGGACCGCGGGGAGGGGCGGAAGGCGTGAGCCGGCCGCGCTACTCACGGGGAGGCTGAGGCGAGGCGAGGCGAAGCGGGGCGGGGCAGGGCAGGGCCGGGCCGGGCCGGGCCGGGCAGAGCAGAGCAGAGCAGAGCAGGGCAGAGCAGGGCAGGGCAGGGCCAGTCCCGGCTCGGCGACGCCGCCGCCGCCCCGAGCACCCTCCGCGCCGCTTCCGGCGCCGCA